>LBNU01007943.1:50160-67200 GCA_014162995.1 Artemisia annua
TATCACACCCGTTTCATCAACTTTGAACCCAACGAATTCTTTCATAATGGGGGACGAGCATCTTAGTACTATTCCGGCAACGGAATCTGGTGAATTCAATAAGCCAAGTGCTGAGAACCTTGTCCCAATCCCAAGAGAGTCCGTGGAAATTTCTAATGGTGATTGTGAATTTGTTCTTGATACTCCCGACTCTTCACAAGAACAAGAACCAGAGACTACAACGGAAGCGGTGGAAACTGCTAGCTCTCAGAGCACACCACTTGTCCCACCTCCGGATTCTCCAAAATGTTCTTCGACACTTGTTTTTGATATTTCTAAGCCGCCAGATCCTTTGAAGCCCGAGCTCAAGGATTCGTTTGACAAATCTTGTGATCGTGTTGAAGTGTTATCCGAGTCCGACAATGACTATGATTCTTTACCTTTTGAAGACATCGATTATGTCGACGACCTACCTTCTGAGCTCGTCAGCTTAGAAGAGGAGAATGATGAAGATGGCGACAATGAAATCCAAGATGAAGCTATTCGTGAAAAACTGGCGAAAGTATATCTTCTCATTGCTAAGATTGAGGCATTAAGTGGCAATCCCACTTCTCATCCCGATCTTTCTATTCCAGTCTACGAAGCTTTTTCCTTTCATTCGGAGGAGACGAGTCGTGGCAGTACCACTTCTCTTGCTTTTTCCTCTCCTCCCGAATATGAATCATTTCAATTTGATTTTGAGAAAGACGTTAGTCTGGGGGGAGGCTTACTTTTTGACAAAATTTTTCCAGCCCTCCCACCCAAGGTTTTTGAAAATGAAGAATTGATCTTAATTGTGAGAAAAATCTTTCTTCCATTCTTCACATATGCTGCTGTTTCTCCCATCCGTCATTCCTCCGCGAGTGAGGATGTTGTTTTTGATCCTGGCATCGTTGCTTTTCTAGCCGTGTGTTTCATTTGCTCCACCAAGGACAAGTAAATTCGGGGCGAGTCTAAGCTATACGACTCGTTACTAAACAAGCGCTTCATGGGAGGCACCCCATGCTTATCCTTTTTATTTTATTTTCTAATAAGTAACGCGAGGAGGGCGACCTCTTCCAATCTTGTGTTTGCTTGGTTGTTTATGTTTGTGCAGGATTTCTCCAATTCATGATGACTCTCGTGCTCGTGGATCGTCTCATCTCCACTCGAGTCCCATGTCTTGATACTTGCTTGGAAATCCTATATCCAAATCTTATCGACTAATGGTATCTTTGGCATACTTAATAAACGGCCTTAGATTTATTGTTAGGATTACCCTTACCTTTGAAACATTGAGGACAATGTTTACCTTTAGTCTGGGGGGTTAATCTTCAATTTGATGACCTAGCACTTTCACCATTGTCGTTTACTTACGCAACCCTGTTTTTCCACAAAAACCACAAAAAAATTGAAAAATTTTGAAAATTTTAAAAGAAAAAGAAAGAAAAAAAAATGAAAAAAAAATATATATATAAAAATTATGCAAAAATAGAATAAAAGTTTTGACACCGCGTTTGACTTTCCTACTAGGTAAGAGTAAGAATAAAGATTTTGACTTGCTCCGGGCGTGTTGAGCCCTAGCTTGTTCCCTTAACCAAAGATGATCACAAAAGCTTTTGCTAGTTTTGTACACAAGGAGCTACTCTTTTGTCGGCTCCCGTACTTTACTTTATATATGCGTGGCTTGATTATCGGCTAAGCATTCGCGGATCTCATTACTTGAGATTTTAAATTTGCGAAGAACGTGAAATGATAGAGTTTCTTTAGAAGTTAGATGCTAAGCATAGAGTAGTTGGATCTCTTTAAAGCTCATCGAAGGTACTCATGTCTTTTTGTTCCCACAAAATTGCTTCACCCCATATCTGTGCAAAATAATTAAAGATGTTAGGTTTAGCCGATGAGTAGTTCTTTATCTTCTTAAGAGAATCTTTGCTTGGGAAATTGGGTACACATCATGGATACACGTCAGTTGAGTTGTATTGTATATCGTTGAATAAGCGTAGTACGCATGTGGTTTCGGAGCTACCCAAAAGCCCGTTGTTATGTATGAGCTAAGGTGCTTTAAGACTTCGGATTGAGATCGGGCCTTGGATCCTAGATTCCAACCCTAGCAGTTGGCGGTAGGTCTTGGATTGAAACCGTGAAGGTTCGGAGTTGAGAAGTTACTAAGGCAAGGAAAAGAAAAAAAAAAGTGAAAAAAGTATTAAGAAAAGAAAAAAGAAAAAGAAAAGAAAGAATAAGGATGTATGTTGAAGATTTATGGATTATGAGTTCTAGTGTTAAGACTAAAGTTGGTCGCGCATGAGGTGCATGTTACGATCCTAGATCGGACGCATGAGGTGCACGTGAAATGTACTCGCCAACTTAGGTCTATTTTTGATGTATACCAAAGTCTTTGTATGTATCCAATAGCCTTGATGTGGACCATATTTCTCTTGCAGACCTTCTTAAGAGAAGATCGATAACTACTTAGCGTATGAATTTGGTATCTTTATCGGACTAAAAACTATGAAACGAGATGCTTATGAAGAAATTCATTTATCTCACAAAAATAAAATAATGAGATACAAAAAATAGGAAAACGGGAGCAAGAGGTACACGAGTAACTTCCATGAGTAGCGTTGGCATCTAAATTGTAATTAAACAATGATCCGTTTTTACGCTTAGTTTGGGGGCTTGTGAAAAATCAAAGACGATGAATTTTATCCAATCGGTCGCTTTTCTATGAATCGTGTTCTCACTCTATGACCCTTAATCGTTATTGAAAGATAATGAAAGTCAAGCACACTGTCATAAGCTAAAGTAGTATAATATATGATGTACATTGTCTAAAATGGAAAACCGGGGCGTTTTCGGGAATAAATGATTTCGTAACTCTTTTGAACGTTTTGCTACTTTTCAATGTTAGTAAATAGAGGTGTGAAATTATTTATCCTTAAGGCGTGATGTGATTACATTGCGTGAGGACACGCAATACCTTAGTCTGGGGGATTTTGATGTGTGCTATTTTACACATACTTTTGACCTTAGTTTAAGTGTAGATAAGACCAAAAACTAACGTTAAACTCCAAAGATATCGTGTTTTTATGTTTGTGATCGTGCAGGAAAGGATAATTGCATAAATGGCATGAAAGTCAACCAAATAGCCCTAAAACGAGCACGAGATGAGGAAAAGTGTCAAAAAGCAACGATGAAATTTACTCAAGGAAAGCCCGTGATGATGAATTTATTTCTTAAAGGCTCGAGAATACGAAAGAGATGCTTAATCAAAGTTCAAAGCTATTTATTACGATAAGCTTCATGAATTCGAGCAAGATATCACTTTTACATCTTTGAAGACTTTTAGAATACACGTCAACACAAGCCTCGAAGTTACAAGAGTTTACATTTAATGTTTAAGACGTTTAGTAGACTTGTAATGTAGTTTATATGTTATTTTCGTGACTTGTAAAAGTCTAGGGGGCAAAGCGTACACGAAAGCAAACTTGTAAACCCCCTAGCTTGATAAATATCATTTGGTAGCTTCATTTGGAAGCATTAGTTTTAGGATTAGGAGTAGGGGTAAGGTAGAGTAGTTTAGCTTATTTTATGTATTAGTGTAGATTTATTTTGAATGCAAGCTTATTTTGATGTCTTATTTTTAGCTTATTTTCGTGTCTTAAATCTTTCCTTTAATCTTTACAAGCTTTTCTTTTAATCTTTTCTACAAGCTTTTATTATTTTCTTTGTCAACTTTGCATGTTTTTTGTTTCAAGTGAAAAGATATACAAATAAGCTAGGCTTCCAAAAGAAGCCGTGGCTTGTTTGCTTATTTTTGAGCTTATTTTAGTGTCTTTACGTTTTATTTATCAAGTTTTTATAAGTCTTATTTATTTTTTTTAATAAATTTGTGTCACGTTAAAAGTTTTTAAAGTCCAGTATTTTTAATTTTAGGGTTTAGTAGCGAGTTTGGTTTTTTTTTTTATATAGCGAGTATGTTTTTTTTTAGGGTGTAGCGAGTATAGAGTGAAGCTAGCGAGTATGGATTTAGAGCTAGCGAGTATGGGTCTCGAGTCCTAGCGAGTTTGACTATTGAGCCTAGCGAGTATGGGCTGTCTTAACCTCTAGCGAGTATGGGACACAAGATAGCGAGTAGGGAATTTTTCTTAGGGTTAGCGAGTAAGGAAACTAGATAGCGAGTATGGATGATATTAGATAGCGAGTTTGTGGTTTTCCTTAGTAGCGAGTATGGTATGGTTAAATTGGTAGCGAGTTTGGTTTTTTAGTTTAAGTTCTTTTCTTATTTTATTTTCTTTTACAAGCCGAGTTAGGCTTTTATTTCACCTTATCGTTCTTCGAGTGAGGTTTTATTTTCTTAAATCTTAATGTTATGCTGTCGAAATTTTCTTAAAATCTTTTAGTGTCGTTTCTTATTTAAGTCTTACGTCTTTTCTTTATAGTCTTAACCTTTTTATTTCTTTTAATGTTTTACAAGTCTTTTAATTTCTTTTTAGTCTTAAGTTTTTTATATGAGTCGTGAGTAGTTTTAAAACGTGTTTGCTTAGTGATTCGAGTTTGTGAGTTTAGTGAGAGTGTTAAACGTTTGTGATAAGTAATTGAAAGATTACTTAGACGTGTGAGTTAATTATTCGAAGACGAAACCTTTGAACGATTATTTCACTCGTTTAGAGTTGTTATCTCTTCAAAAGATTAATCAACAACTAATCTTGAGAAAGGAGAATAACTCGTCACAAACTTTTACCTCAAGCTTAATAAACTTATTCGCGTCGCTTTGCAAACACATTGTCTTTTAAATTCATTTACCGTTTTCATTACTTATCGCTTTCATTTACCGCTTTCTTTAGTCATTTTATTCATGCAACTTTACTTGTTTTCTTATTTCATGTCGTTTTACCGCTTTCCTTTACTTTAATTTGTCATTGTAGTATAGACAAAACAAAAACCTCCTTTTAAACTTTATTCACTACACATATCTCACGATCTTGAGTGACGAGATCCATATTCAACCCTCGTTGGGACAACGATCCTCGTGGTTAAAAGCTTCACCGCTCATTCTTCCTCGATCAAAAAACTAACTTGGTCAGCCAAAATGTTGGACTACTATTCAGTTAGATGGAAGAAGTGCAGTGAAATGGCTCTAGCTGCTGAAGAAGTTTTGAAAAATAATATTGATATGCTGAAAAAGAGTATTGGTTTGGGTGCTAAGTTTCTTCATGAGAATGCAATGAAGATTGTTGAGCAGAGATTATTGATGAGTGTGATGGCATAAGAATACAAAGTTCTTACAATTTATTTTACTCCCAAGCCTATGAAACTGAATTAAGGAAGATTAAACAGATGAAATGGCAAAAGGATATGTTGGAAGTTGACTTGTTTGTTAACTCTAAACAGTCATTGACAGAAAGCATCAAAGAGCTTTGGTCTAATGAAATGGTTAAGTATTATGAGAATGTATGTGATAAAAAGAGGAATGATAGAACTAATGCTCATTGTTGTGAATAAGAAATAAGATCAGATGCAGGCTACTGATTGTCATTTGTTTTGTTATGTTTCAGTTGCTTTTTTTTTGCATTTGTTGAGGTTTGAATTGTATTTTTGAATTTTGTTGTATTTGTTTGTGAGCATGGGTCCTGTCCATTGCCTGTTTAAGCAAAGTAGTGCAGTTTAGGGATGTGTCCTAAGCTGCTTTTGCTCTTGGGCTTATTTTTTTGTACTTAGCCAATTTGTTGGCTTTTTTCTTTAATTCATTTACCTTTCGCAGGAAAAAAAAAGATTTAAGCATAATACTACTTTCTCTCTCTAAGTTTTCCAACACATTTTATCATGAATTCATCATCTAAATTTGATCCAACCCTTGGATCTTAATTTGGATTTTTTATTTAGCTTCTACTGTTCATTACTTACATTTCCATATATAATTTCACCACAAAATCTTTCCATTTCATCTCATTTAATACATTTTATAATTCCATTATTACCGTTTCACACACTTACACACACTTGTTCAATATCCCAGATCCCTAATTCCAACAACCTTAATTCATCTTCCACACTATGATTCTAATTTAGATTATTATCATGTCTGAAAAAGAACCCAAACCCCCTAACCCTAATGAATTAATTCAACCACCTCCGGTGGTGAATCCACCGGAGTTCTAGGTCTGATAAAAGTTTGGAAGCCAAAAAACCACTAGAACTATAAATCCTAAACCTACTAACTTTATGAAACACCATGATATGTTGAATAAATCCCTTGATGTTAATGTTAAGAAGGTTATGACGTGTTCTAGTTCTAGGGGTAGAGAAGCAGGTATGGGTATTGAGGAAATGGATTGTGGGGATGAAGCTGGTAATAGTGTTGTTGGTAAGGATGGTTATAGTAATGTTAGTGGTTATGCTATGGGATTGAGTGACGTGGTTATTGAAGAAGTTGGTGTTGAGAAGGTTGAAGCTGTTAAGGGTAATGGAGTTAAGGATGGTGTGGTTGGGAATGAATCTAATGGTAATGTTAGTGTTATGTTTCCTGAGCTAGTTAGTACTAAGGTAAGTAAGGTAAGTATTGACAAGCGGCCTGATATACCTGTCCCTTTTGAGCATAACCCTGTCCTCAATCCTGAATGTGCTAAGAATAATGGTGTTAAGAGTAGCATAGATGTTAATAAGGCTGTTAATGCTGGTGTTCTTGGTAGTAGCACAGGTTATGTTGGGGATAAGGGTAGTTTTCTTAATACTAATAACTCTGTTAATGAGATTGGTGAGTCTAGTAACAAAAATGATGTTGTTATGCAAGATCAAGGTAAAAATAAGCAACCCATGTCTTTTAGTAAGGTTGTGTAGGGATCTTATTTTAATAGT
The DNA here is from genome assembly GCA_014162995.1 of Artemisia annua. Taxonomy (NCBI): domain Eukaryota; kingdom Viridiplantae; phylum Streptophyta; class Magnoliopsida; order Asterales; family Asteraceae; genus Artemisia; species Artemisia annua. Next base: position 57,016 of record LBNU01007943.1, read on the forward strand.
GATAATAAGCTTAAGTTGGTTCCATGTACTCAAAAGGAAGGTAGAGATGTTGTGGAAATGGACCCAATTATTGAAGAAGGAAGTAAGAAGTGGGGTTTGACTGTTATAGGTTATTTTGTTGGGCATAAAATGGGTTATAGGGAGATTGTGGGGCATTTGAAGAGAATGTGGAGGCCTTACCAGTTAGAGGAGATAATAGTGAATGAGGGGGGGCTATATTTCTTTAAGTTTAAGTCCGAAGATGGTATACAATCTATGATTGAAAATGGTCCATGGTTACTTGAACAAAAACCATTATTTGTTCAGAGATGGGTAGCTGGAATATATCTTGACAACATGGAACCAACTAGAATAGCAATGTGGGCTAGAATTTACAGTATTCCTCTTGAAGCATGGAATGCGGAAGGAATAAGCAGGATAGCTAGTAGAATAGGAACCCATATAATCATGGATAAGGTAACAACCTCAATGTGTGAAAAAGGGTATGGTAGAGCTAGTTTTGCAAGGGTGTTAGTTGATGTGGATGCTACTAAAGGTACTGTTGATTCTTTGGAGTTGTGGTATAGGAGTTTCAATAGGTCCATGCAATTGAGAGTTAAGTATGCTTGTCAACCTTCCATTTGTTATCATTGTAGGGTTTTTGGTCATAGTTTTAGTGGATGTACTAAAAGAGTTTTAAGTGAAGAAGAAAAATATGAAAGAAATAAAGCGAAAAGGCAGGATATGCCTAAGAGTAATGTTGGTAACAATGGCAATGAGGCATGGCAATCTGTACAGTATAAAAGGGCTCCAAAAAATGTTGGTGAGCCTATGCCAACTCAACCTGTTCATAGTAATACTATTGGTGTTGGTACAACTTGGTATGGTGTCAATATAGGCAGGGGTGGTTATAGTTTTAGAGGAATAGGAGGTTTCAATGGTGTTCAAGCTAATAATGAAAAGAGGTATGCTACTAGTAATAGAAATGAGAAGGATAAGGAGAATGTTGGGGGTGATAAGCAACAACAGGGGAGGAAGAAAGATGTAATAGTGGAATGTATTAAGGAAAGTCAAGTCAAACATATTGCTCAAAGAGATTTCAAGACTACAAATAGGTATGTCGTTCTTGCAAATGAGGGTGAAGAAGATTTTATGAATGAATTACAGGGTATTAAGGTTAATATTGATGTGGCATGTGAAATGGGTATTCCTATTGATGAAGAAGAATCAAAGAAGTGGCCTGAAGAATTGCAAAATACTATGAAGGAAAATGTATGGCTATGCAGAAAAATGAAAAAAAGGTTTTGTTGCAAAATAAAATCAAAATGTTGGAGACAGACATAGTTTCTAGCAATAGAAGTATTGTGTTGAAGTCCAATAAGAAAGCTGACGAAGGTGTAGTTTATGAGATGGGGAGTACTAGTAATAGTAGAAATCAAGCTTTTGGTGTGGTTTATGAAAAGGAATATAAGAAGGAGGTGCATAGAATTCAAAACCTTGTTCTCAAGAAACAAGTGGCTGAAGTGAAACTTTTTATCTTATCTGAACAACCCCTTAATGATGATGTTAGAAAAGGGTGGACTAATGATATGATAATGTTTTATGAGTCCAGAATTGCTAAGAATATACAGAGTGAATGTATAGATGAAGAGGTGGGTATGGATCAATCTGCTCATGCTGATTTCATGACCCAAAATATTGTTTCTAATGTTGTGGATGGTGCTATGGCTGGTATGGTGAATAATGAAAGTGCAGCTCCATCCTCATCAATTCAATGAATATCAAAATTGCAGCTTGGAACATAAGAGGTATGACTGATACCTCTAAACAAGATGAAATTAAGCTCTTGATTTCTGAAAATAGGATTGCATATGTGTGCTGTTATAGAAACTAGACTTATTAAAAAAGTTGTTAACAAGGTCTGTAATAATGTTTTTGGTACTTGGGCTTGGGTTTCTAAATCTGCCGATAGTATTAAAGGATGTAGAATAGCTGTGGGATGGGATACTAGTTTAATTGAGGCTACCTTAATTTCTAGTATTGGCCAGGTTATGCATTTTGAAGTTAAGGTGATTGAGGATAAGAAAAGTTTTTTTGTTTCCTTTATTTATGGAGATAATGAAGCTAAGGATAGAATTCAGCTTTGGGAAAATCTCAGTGATCACTTGGTTTTAGTTGATAATAAGCCTTGGGTCATTTTGGGTGATTTCAATGTTATCATGTATGCTAAGGAGCACTCTAAGAATGTTGTTGATAATACTCATGGTGTTAAAGAGTTTAGGGAGTGTGTCGAGCATTTAGATATGGCAGATGTGGCAATGAATGGTTTGTTTTACACTTGGGTTGAAAAGAGGAAAGATCCCACTAATGGTATTATGAAGAAGTTGGACAGGGTTATGGGCAAGGGTGAGTTTTTTGATCTTTTTGATGCTTGCTTTGCCACTTTTCTTCCTTATGTAACATCTGATCACTGCCCTGCATTATTAACTATTCCAAATATGACTGCCAAAGAAGAAGATCATTCAGATTTATGAACTTTCTTGCTGATAAGGATAGATTTCTGAAAGTTGTGAATGATAATTTGAAGGTGCCTGTTAGTGGTTATGATATGTTTATTCTTGCTAAGAGACTCAAAAATATGAAGAAGCATCTTAGGGAGTTTAATAAGAAGAATGGCAATGTTTTTGTCAAAGTTAAAAGTATTAGAGATGAGCTGAAGAAAGTCCAAATGGAATTGGACAGGGATCCTCACAATGCCAAGCTGAAAGATGATGAAATGGTTTTAAATAGTGCTTATAAGGAAGCTGTTATGGATGAAGAAAAGTTGTTAAAACAGAAGACTAAGGATGAATGGCTTAAAGAAGGTGATCATAATAGTGCCGACTTTCACAAGTTACTCAAAGGTAGAATGAGTAAGAGTAGAATTATTAGTGTTGAAGATGAGTTGGGAAGAAGTTTTCATGATGATAAAGTGCCTGAGCAGTTTGTTTCCTATTATCAAAATACTTTTGGTACTTGTGATGAAGTTTTTCCAATTGAGGAGCCTGATAAATTGTTTTTGAAGAAAGTGGATGCTGAAGCAGCTGTGCATATGATTAGAAGGGTATCTGATGAGGAAATAAAGATTGCTCTGTTTGATATTGAGCATAACAAGGCTCCAGGGCTGATAGGTTTACTTCAAGGTTTTTTAAACCTTATTGGAACATCATTGGTGTTGATTTTTGCTCTGCTGTTAGAGAATTTTTCAATAGCTTGGTGAGCTCAATACCATTCTAATCTCTCTTTTTCCTAAATGTAAGATTCCCGTGAAATTTACTTATTATAGACCCATTGCTTGTTGCAATGTGGTCTATAAATGTATAAGTAAAGTGATAACCAATAGGATTAAGGGTGTTCTTAAAGATTTGATAGATCCTAGTCAAAGTGCTTTTATTGAGGGAAGAAATATTAGTGATACTATCATGTTGGCTCAGGAATTAATGAGTGGTTATTTGAGCAAGAAAAAAGTGAACATGGTTGCTTTCAAAGTGGACATTCAGAAGGCCTATGACACTGTGTCTTGGGATTTTTTGGAGTTTTGTCTTTACAGATTTGGTTTTCACAGAATTATGGTTGAATAGATTATGGTGTGTTTGAAATCTGCTTCTTTCTCTTTATGTATTAATGGTGAGTCACATGGTTTCTTTAAAGCTTGGAAAGGATTAAGACAAGGTGATCCCATCTCACCTTATCTTTTCACTATCATCATAGAAGTATTCACTTTAATGCTTAAAAGACAGATTGCAAATGAGAAGAAGTTCAAGTATCACTGGGGTTGTATAAAATTGGGAATTGTTAGCTTGTGATTTGCTGATGATCTCATGATGTTTTGTCATGGATACAAGACCTCTGCTTCTGTACTTAGAAGGACTCTGGATGAGTTTTGCCTTGCTTCTGGACTCAGACAAAGTATGGCTAAAAGTACTTTGTATTTTGGAATGTTCCAGAAGGTGTTAAGCAGGATATTAAGTTAGTAATGCCATTTAATGAGGGTGATTTGCCTGTGACATATCTTCGAATACCTCTTGACCCCAACATAATTGATAGAAGTGACTGCACAATTTTTGTTGGGAATGTGAAAAGAACAATAGATAGCTGGCAGAATAAGAGTCTCTCCTTTGCAGGTAGACTTCAACTCATTGCCTCTATTTTAAATTCCTTAAATGTGTTCTGGGCCTCTGTCTTTATTCTCCCCCATGGCATATGTGATGAGATTGACAAAATGTTGAAATGTTTTTTATGGAAGACAGATGGTAATAAGAGTTTTAAGTATAGTGTTTCATGGAAAGATGTTTGTTTGCAAAAGAGTGTAGGGTGTCTTGGCTTTAAATCAATGAATGTTTGGAATGAAGCCCTCATGGCTAAGCACCTGTGGAATGTTTTGACTAATAAAAATAGTATTTGGGTTAATTAGCTGAAAACTCAACGGTTAAAAGGAGATAGTGTTTGGATGATGAAACCTACTCAGGATACTTCCTGGTGTTGGAGGCAAATTTTATCCCTGAGAGGTAAAGTTAGGAATTTTGTCAAGTATAAGTTGGAAACGGTAAAAACTGCTTTTTTTGGTTTGATAAATGGCATGATAGGGGTCCTTTATGCAAGCTGATTAATTATGCTCCCCAAGTTCAAAGTAATGGTGATTTGAATGTTAACATTGCTGATTTAGTTATTGATGGTAACTGGGGTTGGCCTAGGAGTTGGAATGAAAGATTCAGTGAAATTACTGACATTTAAGTTCCTAAATTATCTAGTGATATTGATGACAAGGCTGTTTGGGTTAATAAAAAGAACAAGGAGAAGAATTTTTGTGTTAATGAAGTTTGGAAAAGCATGATAGCTATTAATCCCAAGGTTATTTGGCATAACCATGTCTGGTTACGCAATGTGTTCCTAGACATTCCTTTGTTCTCTGGATGGCAATTAAAGGAAGGTTGAAGACTCAAGATAGGATTTCTAGATGGTTGAATATTCAAGATATGAGTTGTCCCTTCTGTAAGCAATGTAAAGATTCACATAGCCACCTATTTTTCAGTTGTGTCTTTGCTAGAAGGCTTTTAGAGAGATTAAAAAGGATGGCTCAACTTGATTATGTATCTAATACATGGGCTCAAATTATTTCTAGCATTACTAACATTCCTGCTAAAAATACAATCTGGAGTGTTATACAAAGGTTGGTATTAGGTGCTTCTGTTTATTTCTTGTGGCAAGAAAGGAATGTTAGATTGTTTAGTAACTACGGGAGATCTGAAAATGAGTTGTTCAAGATTATTGTGGAGTCTGTGAGATCTAGAATTATGGGTTTGAAGCTTCAAGTCACTACTGATGTGATTAAGGCTGTTAAGATTTGGTCATTCCCCATTGATAAGATGCTTATGTATAAGTTTTTACTTGATAAGTTATTGGCTGATAATATGGATATTGATGAGGACAACTAAGCTTTATGGATGTTTGGGATAGCAAGATGGTGCTTAATTATGCTAATAGTGGTAATTCTGGAAGCACAGGTTTCTGGGAATACAACATGGTTTTTAAGGTGCATTGGTGGAGTATTATTGCTAGACATGGATGCCTAGGTAGATACATTAGTATATGGACAATTGAATACTCTAGAATAAGGATGACTGGATGGAGATGTAGTGATCAAATATCCTTTTGTTGGATCTATTTTGACTATTCCACCTCTGCTAATCTACCTGCTGGTTTCCCTGATTCTTATGCTTTTATTGTTTGTATGATTTTGTGTTACAGGCCTGGTGATTCTGATGGTTATGGTCTGTTTTGCACCATTTGCTTGCCTGATTGGGGTATCTTGAGAAAGCCATACTCTTTTTCCTTATTCAGGATTTTTCCTATGGGTTTTTGCTTGATAAGTTTTTTTAAGGAGGAGGTTTCTTGGGATTTCAGCTACTCTCGCTACCCCTGTATCTGGTCTCATTGCAGCATGGATTATTTCTATTTGCTATGCTATTCTGGACGAATGAAGGTTTTTGGGACTGCTAATCTCTATTATGTGGTATGCAAGATTTGGTGCCTCAAGTATTTCTTTGCTAGCTTGGATTGGAAGTTGTTTGGTTTCTTCACTTGGACCTTTTCAGCTTATAGTTTTTGTATGTTTTATGGTTCTTTAGTATCCTTATTCTAGTTGCATTTTGTTTATATGGCATATCACCTTTCATTATATTTAGCATGTATGCTGGTTAGATGGCATCAACATATGGTGATGTTTCAAGGTACATTGATTGAGTTCAGTGTATTTTTTGATGTATTCAGAGTATGTTTGTGTTTCTAAGCCAGCCAGGAATATTGCTATGTATGATTTAGTTGGGGATTTTCTTAGGCCATCAGTTTTTTGTTGCCAAAGTGGAACAGTTGGGGAGGTGTCCTAACTGGTGTTTTCCCTTTGTGCTTTCTTTTTGTTGTTTGTACATGCCATTTTTTGGCTCATTTTGCATTAATACATTTACCTTTTTGGGGAAAAAAATTTAAGCATAAAAGAATGTATGCTATTTATGAAACAGGCTTAAATCCTCACAATTTAGTGTAAAGGGTTACAAAATGTGCTAGCTAATGTTATCGATCCCAGAATGGATTGCAATATTAATCGGGACACATCTCAATTTTTAAAAAATTACCGTTTTTACCAGTGGATAGATCCAGTTATTCTAATATATTAAATCCTAGAAATGACAAATAACTAGATCACAAGGGCAACAAAATTTAAAATTAAGCTCTAAATTTACGAATTATTCTTATTTACCTATTCACCCCTCCCCCCCCCCACACACACTTAAGTTAAGCGTGGTCCTCAATGTGATAAACGAACTTCAAAGTATGAATATAGGAAAATAAGAAAATGAACCGTATTTTCCTTCGTGATTCTTTATTCCAAGTGTCCAAGTTTCGTCATCATTACTTGTAGTAATCATAAAACAAACAAACAAAATACGACATGTTTTATTAAAATTAGTGAGACACCCNCCCCCACACACACTTAAGTTAAGCGTGGTCCTCAATGTGATAAACGAACTTCAAAGTATGAATATAGGAAAATAAGAAAATGAACCGTATTTTCCTTCGTGATTCTTTATTCCAAGTGTCCAAGTTTCGTCATCATTACTTGTAGTAATCATAAAACAAACAAACAAAATACGACATGTTTTATTAAAATTAGTGAGACACCCCCACACTTAAGTTCAACCAAGTGGTTTAAACTTTGGGGTGTAGTCACTGAAAATAAACTAATAGCGAAAAATAGCAAACACATGGGTTGCCACCCGAAAAGCGCTTGTTTTATTAGCGAGTCATCAGCCTGACTCAAACTTCGCAAAAACTACATTGGTGCGGTTTGGTCTTTCATTTTTGGAAATTTTGGTACGTACAATACGTTTCCTACCACAATTCCTTCTCCAGTTTCATCTATATCTTATAATGTGACTTTTTCCCATGCTCTAGGAAGAGCATCATAGATAAAACCTTTTTCATGTGCCCATGGCGTCATTTCCTTGTAGGTGTTTGGAAAAGGTGCCATGAATGTGATAGCTTCGTATTCAGATTCGGATGGATATTCAATAGAAATTTTGCTCATTTGCTCCTTATGATAATACAATTTAATACGGTGACCATTAACAATGAAACTTCCACCATGTTTATCATGAAGTTCAACAAATCCAGATGGAAATCCATGTTTTACTATATACGGTCCCAACCATTTGGGTTTGAGCTTAGGAGCTTTGAACTTGTATTTCATATTGAAAAGTAGAACTTTGTCTCCAGCTTTGAATTCTTTTCTAATTCTAAGCTTTCGGTCATGATAAGCTTTGGTTCAGGCTTTATATATCTTAGAGTTTTCGTAGGCTTGAACCCTCAATTCATCGAGCTCATTCTTTTGTAAGAATCTTTTCTCTCCAGCTACTTTGAGATCGGGGTTACAGCTTCGTAATGCCCAGTAAGCACGATGTTCGATTTCGAACGGCAAATGACATGTTTTTCCAAACAAGAGTCTGTATGGTGTTGTGCCAATTGGAGTTTTGTAAGCCGTGCGAAAGGCCCATAGAGCGTCATCGAGTTTCCTCGACCAAAAGGAAGGATTATCTTTAACCATTTTCTTGAGTATTCTTTTCAAGGCTCTATTAGTATTTTCGACTAGTCCACTAGTTTGTGGATGATATGCTGTAGCAAACGATGATGAACTCCATATCGTTTCATGATTTTCTCCATTTGTTTGTTACAGAAATGGTTTCATCTATCACTTATTAAAGCTTTAGGAATTCCATAATGAGCAAACAGCTTTTTGAGAAAATTGACAACAACTCGTGCATTGTTAGTGGGTAAGGCTTCAGCTTCAGCCCATTTGGAAACATAATCGATTGCAACGAGAATATATTCGTAATTGTGGGATTTAGGAAATGGTCCCATAAAATCGATTCCCCAAATATCAAATATTTCGCAGACTTGAATGCTCTTTTGAGGCATTTCGTCTCAACGAGAAAGACTACCGGATTTTTGGCATGTATCGCAGTTTTGAACAAGAGTATGAGCTTCTTTGAAAATTGTTGGCCAATAGAATCCAACATCATAAACTTTTTTAGCTGTGGTGGTAGGACCGTAATGTCCCCCGGTTGGGCCATGATGATATTCATCAAGAATTTTGTGGAAAACTAGAAGGGGGGGGTTGAATAGTTTTACGTTTTTTTAGTTTACAAAAACCTTGTTTATCAAAACACCAATTCAAACTTTATGTTTCACCAATAGACTTGCACAATTATAAGCAACGATATCAACAAGTATATAATATGACAAATGTGAAAGTATGTAAATAAGTAAAAGGATAGAGTAGGAAAAATGGCACCGTGAGACAAAGGATTTATAGTGGTTCGACTACGAATCTCCTCTTCGTCCTACTCCACTCCCCGAGCACCTAACTCGGGAGTTTTCTTCACTATTTCAGCAAGCTCCCTTATGGCGGAGAAAACCTTACACAACTTTTGCTTACACCGGCTTAACGACACAAAGCCAAATGTCGGGTCCTAATAGTAGCTAGAACCAATCTCACAACACACCACGACTTCTTCACAACTTGAGCACACCACAACTTCGTCACTACTTCTTCACTACTTCACTACTTCACTACTTAATCTTCACCACTACCCTACTTCTATTCACAACTAACACTCCTAGAATTACTTATAATGTTCACAACACAACTTTGCAAGAGCTATACACAATATACACAATCAATATACAATACTTATTAGACTTGAGGTTGAACGAGTATTCTTCTCTGGCACTTTGGATGATGGTGGTTGATGAGGGATTGAATCACTTGAAACAAGGATTAGTAATCTAATGATCAAAGGGTTTTAGAAGATGTTTAGAGATATTTAGATCTGAAAATTTTCGTGCAAGAGGTAAGGAAAAATACCAGAATTAAGGTGGTATTTATAGGAGAAAAATTCTGACTTTTTCTGACACAGGAGCGTGGCCGGTCCCCATAATTGTGGCCGGCCCCCTTAAAATTAAGGGAGCCGCCCCTTATAATTAAGGGGGCCGCCCAGCTGTAACGGCCAGAATTTTTTGTCTTTAGTGGGGAAAGTTTATTTGGTGAAAAACTAACTGATTTTGGTTAAAAATTTGAATTCATATATTTAGTATGATTAAAACATTTTTCTTTATTACCATAATTGTTTTTCAAAAATATATAATATGTTTATATAATTAAATAAACTTTGTAGTAATTAATTAAATACCCCTTTGATCATGAGATGTATTAAGCACTTGTTTATTCATACCTTAAGTGATTAAGTTGGATATAGTGATATAAACTAGCTTAATACTTGTTTACGTAGTAATCTTACGTTTAACGATTTTACATTTTGTGATCGTCAAAACGTAGAGATATCAAAAAATATAAATAATGTTTTTACGCATTATTTATGTCAACAATCTCCCCCTTTTTGATGATTACAAAATCTAAACTCATTAAGCGAAAATTAGTATATATACAAGTATTAGCATGAGTTTATATCAATTCTCCCCCTTTTTGTTAGCATCAAAAAGGTTTATCCCGATTAACTTGGAGCTCCCCCTTGATGTATAGTGCCCCTCGTTTTGAGGTCATAAGAAATAGTCGAAATATGGAATGCTTGCAAAAATATTTAGATAGCACAA
>LBNU01007944.1:3105-14956 GCA_014162995.1 Artemisia annua
TATATATATATACATATATATATATATATATATATATATATATATATATATATATATACATACTAGTTTTCGAAGCCCGCCCGATGGGCGGGCATGACGTGTAATTTTACATTTTTATTTAATAATGTATGGATAATAGTGGTCTTTTATAGTTATTTCCTATCTGTTCACCCGGCGTTTGGACATGACTTGTATTTTTAATTTAGTTTTGTATGGAAATTAGTGTTCTTTTATTGTTATTATTTATGTATCTACCTGATGGGCGGCCATGACATGTATTTTTACATTTTAAGTCAATCATGTACGGATAGGGGTGTTATCAGGTCGGGTTATCGGGTTTGTCGGGTCAGGTTGAGTCGGGTTTTGAAATTTTTAAAAGTGACCCGCAACCCGACCCGATTAATAATCGGGTTATCGGGTTCAGGTGAGATTCTGGTCGGGTTATGTTGTATCGGGTGATTCGGGTTATCGGGTGACCCGATTAAGTAACAATAACTTATGTTTCTATCAGTGGTGTAGTAGTTATTGCAGTAAACACAAGTCTGCAATAAGAGCCAATATATCACCATTGTTGACCCCATTAATTATGTGTTACCAATATGTCATCCCAATGTGCTTAAGAGCCATGGAATTTAATGAGGCCAGTTGCGTTATCGCTTCAAATGTATCAATCAATATTATTCCAAACGTCATAGTATTAGTAGTAAAATAATAAAATATTGGGTTTGATATCGAATGAAGTTGATGTTTATTCATCGACTCGTAGTTACCACTAATAGCAATATAAATTATTCTTATTTATTTATTTATTCTTTTTAAAGAATGTACAAATTATGTTCATGTAGTTTTCAAAACCCACTATTCGGTAAAATGACTAAAATAGAATGGTTAATTGGCTTGAAAATTTATATATTGCCACTTATTAGTATGTATATACTGATTTTTTTTTTTAGTGTGACCATTTTAACCTTACTTTTTTCAAATTTTGAGGAGTAAACATGGGTATTTTAATTATTTAATTCATATATTTATATAGATTTTAGCAAATATATATATATATATATTATAATATATATATATATAAATAGTATACTAATATAATATGTTATAATACTATACAAGTTTTCGAAGCCCGCCCGATGGGCGGGCATGACGTGTAATTTTACATTTTTATTTAATAATGTATGGATAATAGTGGTCTTTTATAGTTATTTCCTATTTATTCACCCGGCGTTTGGACATGACTTGTATTTTTAATTTAGTGTTGTATGGAAATTAGTGTTCTTTTATTGTTATTATTTATGTATCTACCCGATGGGCGGCCATGACATGTATTTTTACATTTTAAGTCAATCATGTACGGATAGGGGTGTTATCGGGTCGGGTTATCGGGGTTGTCGGGTCAGGTTGAGTCGTGTTTTGAATTTTTTAAAAGTGACTCGCAACCCGACCTAATTAATAATCGGGTTATCGGGTTCAGGTGGGATTCTGGTCGGGTTATGTCGTGTCGGGTGATTCGGGTTATCGGGTGACCCGATTAAGTAACAATAACTTATGTTTCTATCAGTGGTGTAGTAGTTATTGCAGTAAACACAAGTCTGCAATAAGAGCCAATATATCACCATTATTGACCCCATTCATTATGTGTTACCAATATGTCATCCCAATGTGCTTAAGAGCCATGGAATTTAATGAGGCCAGTTGCGTTATCGCTCCAAATGTATCGATCAATATTATTCCAAAAGTCATAGTATTAGTAGTAAAATAATAAAATATTGGGTTTGGATATCGAATGAAGTTGATGTTTATTCATCGACTCGTAGTTACCATTGATAGCAATATTGATTGCACATTTTCAAGCAAGCGAGTAAAGTTCTTATCAATTATTGTTTGGAACTAAGTTATGGAAAAAACTGAAACTCAACAAACTTTGAGATATATTGCATATTGTTGCATAAGTCTTTTAATCCTATAGGTGAAATGTCACAACATTTACCTAACGATTAACTCACAAGAATGACTTTAAATGTTTGTGCTATCTAAACAGACTTGTGTTTATTGCAGACTTGGGCTTCTAAAAAGTATTTAGTTATTTAATAAAAAATGGAAATGTGATTTTCGGGTCTTATCGGGTTGACCCGATAACCCGATAGCATTATTTTTTTAACCCTAACCCGACTCGATAACACTATCGGGTTATCGGGTCAAAACAACCCGATTAGATTTTTGACCCGATTTGACCCGACCCGATAAGCCTTATCGGGTTCGGATTCGGGTCAACCCGACCCTACTGACACCCCTATGTACGGATATCAATAATCTTTTTTAGTTATTTGTTACTTATTGATAAAGAGACATGCATATATACAATTTAATGCATATATACATTTTAATTTATTTGTTTTTGAGAGTAATTTAAGATTTTATTTTAGTCATGTTGTTTGGATAGCATTATTTGACGGAAATTAATTTGTATATACAATTTAAAAGTCAGTTATTTTAAGCTGATTATCAACGAAATGGGTAAAATGTGTCAAGCGTAATATGTGCAACATACATTAAAGGAACATACCAAATTCATTTAGGAACACTTACTTTTCAAATTTCTGTAAACCGATAATCCCATAGAATTAGCTAATCCAAACCACCCATATATAACTATCTACATATACGCAAATTTGAGTGTTTAAATGAACCTGCTTATTCACTCACTTAATGCTAAAAGATCTTATGCTCAAGAAGATAGTCACTTTAGAATGCTAATCCAAACACCCCATTTATACTAATAAAGTTTTATGAAAGCAAAAATGAAACTTTAAAAGAATGCTATAAGCAGAAAAGCGTACTCAAATAAGCAACGACAATGGATATACGATCCCATACAGCCCATAATTTGCATAATAAGAATTACACATATCGCCTTGTACGATCTATTTAAGACCTCAAGAGCAACGTAATATGTATTTCCAACAATATCATTAAATCTTCCAGCTGCACGTTGTTGTCCACTGGTCACCTAGCCATACTTTAGAGTTCATAAAAATGCGAATACTGAATGCAAAGTTCAAGAATAACCTGGGGTTTACATAGTCAGCGAGTCTAGATTCAATGGCTTTAAATAGTGAATACGCTTCCTTAGATTAAAAATTCCCAAGTCTAGCAATTTTATATTGTTACTCTTAAACGTTTCTTTATTTAAACTTTAAGTAGCATAAATAAATCAGGAAGTAGCATTAATGAGCGTTTCACCATATGGGATATTAAAAAATGGCAGACTCTGACTCAAGACTACAATTAACATTAATAATAGTGAAGTATGTGTTGGGTGGCTTCCAAGTTCCAACTCAGTTGACCCATTCAACCCGATCGCCTATTAGCTAAATCTTTAAACTTGACCCATTTAAAACAAATCATAACCCAATTCAACCAATTAATAAGCAAGTGGTAGTTTCCATCTCTAATAATATGAACTACTGTATGAGTTGTACACTTATGTGAATCATAGTTTTCATGCCGCTATCATGTCATCAAAAATTTATCTGCAATAAATGTGTTTAGTAATTAGTTTATCATCTCCCAGAGTTTGTGTTAAAACATAAATTTAGAAACAAAATAAAGATGCATATGTATGCTGTAGATGGTTATAAAAACCACATCTGATGACCAACGTTCTAACTATATACTCCATGGAACATAGAAAAAAACTTATTTATTAATCTTGTGACATGAAGCTTCTCATCAGATTCCACATCAGTATCTTCAATTGTATAAACTATAAAAAAGACCAGTGACTCGTGAACTGTTTTGCGTCTGGTCCTAAACCTGCTTTTCCAACAAAATGCACAACAATCTAAATTCATGGTTCATTTTGTTTTTGGCAAATGTATAAACTATAAACTGATAAAGATAATCACCTGTTTTGCACGGCCCATTACCTGACAGATTGACCAAACAGTCCTTTGGAATTTGAAACGGCCAGTGACCCGTGACCTACATCTGCTGTTACATTTTTGGTAACGTGCAAGAGTATTGTATTTTCAGTTGGTTGAGCAACGACGGAGTAGAAACTCTTACTTATTTCAGTAAAAACAAACAAAGCAAAATAATAATGGTCGGATGGTAGGTATTATGAGATGGAATAAAAGTAACTCACCCGTCTGTCACTGGAAACAACCACTAACAGGTTTCAAGAATTTTATTGTCACCGGGATGTGCCCTTGTGGTGTCTTCATTAAGGGAAATGGTGTGGAGCCTATGACGGCTTAATAGATCAGGTTTGGCTTATACTTGGCTTCACTTATGACAGAAATAGAATCTCTGCATTTCACACTGTTGCTAGCTTGTGTGCAACCACCTGTTTCATGTTCATAGTTAAGATTCGGGTTAAGTTAAACAGCAATATTGCTACTGTTTAACTACATATGTGCTTAAAGGCAATATAATAAGCACTTAGAAGTAGTTTGGCATCAAAAAGTAGCATGCATTTTACTAATGTTGTTATTCCCATTTAGGTTTGATCAACTTGAAACGGGTCATTTTGTTGACCCGTAAATAGTGTCACCCGTGAGAGGGTTGGGCTGGGCCGAGTCAGGTTGTGTTGACCCGTCAACACTTTTTCCTGCGAGTTATTAAACAATCTTACTTAGTACAATAGTAGTATGAAAATCCCACCTGCCATAGATTAGATAATTAAGGTCAAACTGCAACCAATACGCATCAACATCAATAAGTGTGATCTTTTTAATCCCCAAAGAAATAGAAAATACAATAATCATTTAATCCCTAAACAAAACAAAAATACAAAAATCACACACTTCATCACAAAACCAACTTGGGAAAAAAAGTTCAACAGGAAAAAGGTCTTTTACTCGCAGCCATTCCAATCAGCACCATGAACGATACCAGAAGAACCTTGGCAAGGTGTGAATTTCTATCATGACTTTTGGGCTGTGAATTTCTATCAAAAGCACAAAAAAGATAACCCATAACATTCTAAATAGGTACCTCTAACATCTAAAGTGAAGCCTTTGGTCGATCCACTGGAACCATAAGGCCAACATTATGCACCTGATTCAGACAAAACATCGTTTATTAAACCAATGAGGCTCGTTAATGACGTACATATATAATCATATAGAAAATTACAAACAAAAATTACAAACAAACCTCAAGGAAAGTGAGAGGGCCATGGCTCTTTAGTCGTTCAACTTCTTCCCCATTTATTTTGTATTTAACAATTTCAGATGATACAAAATCTAATTGATTGAACCATTTCCTTGCCATTACACATCTAATGTTCCCTGTATATTCAAAATCCATGTTCATTAACCTTGTAAAAACACATTGACTTTTTTTCATTAATTTAAAAGCTTGGGATGAAAGGAACTTACCTAGCATGTTTATATCACAATGTTGACGAACTACACTTCTGATAATCTTGTGTGGATTGATTCTACCTGTATGTAAATGACACCTATTATACAGTAAAAAATAATATGAGTTGATTCGTTTAAACTGATAGAGACCTGAATCAACCCGCTCATTGATAAATGGGTTCAAATGCCACCTATAACTATGGTATATGACGTAAATTTTAAGTAAAATCTAACCATGAAACACTTAATGTCCACTTATACACAACGGTTGCCCCATGCATTTTGAAATCGCGCTATGGACATTAACCCCAATTATACCACAGTTGCTAAGAAATTGTCGAGAGGATAACTTTGTAGCTATTGAATTCATGTCTTCTGACATTGAGAGACAATATAAAAAACGAACATACCAGGAACAGTTGTGTGCTTAAATGAACCCCGATATTCCTCTAATTTTTTCCCGATCAGACTTTAACCACCCTATTCATCTCTTTGCCACAATTAAAAAAAATGTTGCAGTTTAGTAGGCATACTCAAAATTACTTATCAAAGCACCACTTTATTAAACCAATAAAATACAATCTTTTGTATCAAGGAATTAGAGTGCACTAAGATCAACCAATGGGTCAAATGCAAGTGAGGATATTGAAATTATTCAAATAAAGCTACAAAAATATACAAAAAAAATGACAGATAACAATAAAAATTAACAAAGAACATTTACCTGTAAGCGCCTAGCGTATCTTTTAGAAAATCCGAAATCATTCAATGACTGTAACTCTAAGCTCCTCGCAAGCTATCTCCTAGCTGTAACAATCCTGTGGCACACATTGAAAAAACTATTGAAGATTAATAACAATAAACATGTTTGTAGTTAAAACTTGTGATCAAAGGTATATAAGAATATATATATCTAATCGGTATTGGAGTAAACACCACCAGATTTCATACACCCATATATACGGGGCTTATTTACAATGTAACAAAATAGTATATGAATTAAACTCAAATGAACGTTAAAATTTATAGAACAATTAAATAATACAAAGTAAATTTATGTAAATTTACATCAAAGTTTATTCTCAATGACACATAGCGCAAGTCAGTTTAGTACTCACATGCAATTTAATATGAATAAATCTATGCAACTTTATCTTGTGTCGAAACAGGACCATTCACAAACACATACCTAGAGTGTCTAAAAACTTTGCAATTTCTTGAGCTTTCAGCTTTTTGCTGAAATAGTACCGACCAATGACAGTTACGTGAACTTACCCTTTACCGGTTCTATAGAATGCTTATCCAGATGGATGAAATAATTTCATCTAAAACATGCATTAGTGATTTATTGATAACTATTAGCAGAAATTATTCATACTTCAAGTATTAAACTCACTATTATTCATATGAGTAATTCAACTACGCATCCATCTTCGAAAGTGCACCTTCAAATTCCATCTCTTTGTAATGCAAAACTATGCTTGACACTGCAATAAATTTATGCTTATAAACGATAAAACGCCATTAAAAATGACAAGTAAGGTTATACATAATACAATCGAAAACCTTACTATTCTTTTTATGGTGTTAGTTAACGGGAAATAACTTGTAAGGAAGTTGAGCTTGACATATAATTATGGTTGGTAGGTATAGATATCGATGAATGATATATTTGGAAATTATCGTCATTCGTAAACATTTTAATTGTTAATGGGGTTAATATTTTTTATTAGTTATAGAAGAACATAATCGCATAGCGCTTCAAGATGTTATCTATCTTGGGCCTATATATTTGCAGCCACTCAAAAGCGACTCCCATGCTATTCATTAGAACTGAAGGATCCAGTTATGTCGGCTGAAAATATCCAAACACCCATAAAAGTTCTAAATGTAAGCAAACAGTATATAAACATATTAGAATTTAGCTTGGTTTAGACGATAGAATACAACTTAAAAACTTCACTCAAAGTTATAAGAAGATGCAGCCATATTAATAATTGGTTACCTGAAGTAGTCCACCAGTTGCAAGACCAAATGGCAAGGACGGAATGGGATGGGTAGAGAAGTGTAAAGATACACTACAGAGTCACGCTCCGGAGCACTTGTTTGCTGAATCACAACTTCAATATCTCTATAATATATTACATAAGTAAATTACCTTCAAGTTCAGTCAGACCTCTTTGCACTGATTGTGGTGGATCCACTGAATTCTCATCCTGAATTCAGTACCCATCAGATACATAGAATCAGATTCAATTATATGCATATGAAGTACTGAATACATGAAAGTGGAATGTAAAAATGACTTGTATGAATATATACCTCCTCTCTTATGAATTGAGGTGCAATAACATTGATTCGGCCGATAACTTGCTCCACGTTTATGGTATTTTTTGTCTAAACGCAACAGGCTTCAGCTACCGCCACCAACAACCGGGGCCAATGACATTCGAAGAGGTCTTCTCCATTACCATGAATTTAAGAATAAGGGACCTTGGGTTGTTACAATTGACACGATACTCTAAGGTTTTTCTTACATCACTTATAGCACTATTTTCATGAACTTTTTCCTGGTCCAACCTATTATTCTGGGCGAACGCATTGCTATTATGACCTACCACTTCCAGAGACAACCTATAGTTTTTCCATTCGGCCCATGCAGCTTCTTTCTCAGCTGCATTTGAAGAAGCGCACATCATAAATCAAAGCACACAATATAACAATAGGCTGCAAAACATAATGTACACCTGATCCTCATACTCGTTGGTGTATTGGTTAGCCCCATTAAAAATCAACTTCTTGTTAGCCGCATTCTTCTTCTTCAAAAGCTCTTCTTGCTTCTTCACCAATTCCCATTCGTCGCTTCTTTTTTGATTCTTCAATAACTGGTCGGCTGCCTTCATGAAATGCAGGTCTCCAACATGAAATGCAGTACCTTATATCTGCATCAGAAGTCATTAAGATCCATTCTTCATCTTCGTCCAAGTACTTGAGCTTGCAAGTCCCTGGATTTAGCTTGCATCTCTGGCTAATTTCCTTCTTAAGAACTGCAAGTGTTGCTAATGAGATTGGGAGGTGGATTTTGAACACATCATTGNGTAAAGATACACTACAGAGTCACGCTACAGAGCACTTGTTTGCTGAATCACAACTTCAATATCTCTATAATATATTACATAAGTAAATAACCTTCAAGTTCAGTCACACCTCTTTGCACTGATTGTGGTGGATCCACTGAATTCTCATCCTGAATTCAGTACCCATCAGATACATAGAATCAGATTCAATTATATGCATATGAAGTACTGAATACATGAAAGTGGAATGTAAAAATGACTTGTATGAATATATACCTCCTCTGTTATGAATTGAGGTGCAATAACATTGATTCGGCCGATAACTTGCTCCACGTTTATGGTATTTTTTGTCTAAACGCAACAGGCTTCAGCTACCCCCACCAACAACCGGGGCCAATGACATTCGAAGAGGTCTTCTCCATTACCATGAATTTAAGAATAAGGGTAACCTTGGGTTGTTACAATTGACACGATACTCTAAGGTTTTTCTTACATCACTTATAGCACTATTTTCATGAACTTTTTCCTGGTCCAACCTATTATTCTGGGGGAACGCATTGCTATTATGACCTACCACTTCCAGAGACAACCTATAGTTTTCCATTCGGCCCATGCAGCTTCTGACTCAGCTGCATTTGAAGAAGCGCACATCATAAATCAAAGCACCCAATATAACAATAGGCTGCAAAACATAATGCACACCTGATCCTCATACTCGTTGGTGTATTGGTTAGCCCTATTAAAAATCAACTTCTTGTTAGCCGCATTCTTCTTCTTCCAAAGCTCTTCTTGCTTCTTCACCAAATCCCATTCGTCGCTTCTTTTTTGATTCTTCAATAACTGGTCGGCTGCCTTCATGAAATGCAGATCTCCAACATGAAATGCAGTGCCTTATATCTGCATCAGAAGTCATTAAGATCCATTCTTCATCTTCGTCCAAGTACTTGAGCTTGCAAGTCCCTGGATTTAGCTTGCATCTCTTGCTAATTTCCTTCTTAAGAACTGCAAGTGTTGCTAATGAGATTGGGAGGTGGATTTTGAACACATCATCGGCATACTCTGCATTTATATCTTGGTTTGGACTGCCATCATTCTAATCGCTTTAACTCTCATCCACATCACTCAACTTTCTCTTCACAAAGTTTGTTAGTTGCCATCCTGAAAGGCCAAGAAGATTTCATTTAGAGAAAAAAACCCTAAAAAAATTATTAGTAAATAAAAAAAGTGGGAGACCGAGAATCTGAGAACAATGGACTGGATCAATCTCGTCAGGTTTTCTACATAAAACAATAGTCGAAAATATTGTTAGTCCGAAAATGTCTAAGTCGCTGCAAAGTATTATTTAACAATGGTAAGATGTTATACAGTAACGAAAACATATAGAGCACTCCTCAAGTTGTGTATACCTGCATCATCTGAGGTGAAGTTAGCTGACGAACTACTTCAGGATGTATAATCATCTCTTTTACCTGACAGTTAATTAGAGTAGTATCGAACATATTGTGTGTGTTTTTTATTTATATTTTTATTTTTATTTTTTTTTGAAAGGCTATCAAACATATTGTGTAGTTGTGGGTTTTGACCAATAATCTACAATTTCATATTACTTGAAAGCATTAAAGATTGATTGAAATCATCGACAATAATTAATAAAAGTAAGATCATTAGTTATTATACCTGCTCCATTAATTGGGGATTGGAAAGCAAGCTTTGCATCTTCTGAGAAATAGCTTGATATAGCATTTGGTGAATCATGTCTGGCATGCCTCCAGTTGCGCGGTCTAACCCTAGTAAACCAAGACCACCTAACTTAGAAACATTTGGTGCTCTCGTACCACCCTTTATCTGATCACCACCACCTAATAATATTCAACATACATTTAGCCCATAGCAACAAACTCTTCTTATCAGAATAAATAATAATATAATGGAGCGTTGGGTTTGCTGAATGTTTTAAGTGGGTTAGAATTATAAGGTGGAGTTGTTTCGGTCCCAGGCTATGGGTTATGGGTTACTTCCAGCATGTACATCCCGTGTATCACCAAGTGAATTGTGTGATCTGCCAGGAGGCCATGTTATTCTCTAGTAAATGCAAACTGTTAATATTTGAATCAAAATTAAGAAAAGCTTTATACCAAGTGTAATGAACATGCTCTTTTTTCTTCTGGCAGTCATCAAAGCCTTCTCTTCTAATTCAGGGAACTCACTTTTCAGTAAAGCATCAAATGGCTTTTTAATTTCTTCTCGAAAGTTCCATCTTTTAATTTCGTTTTGAATCTGTATTACAAAATTAGTGCATCACCTTCCTGTATTACCAAACCTGTCCAAAAATATGAATGTTAACACAAAGGAACATGTTCAATTTTAGTCATGTTTTCTGAATTTGTAATTGTACTTATTACTAAATCATTAAAAAAGATAAACAACAACAACATAGATAGGAAGTTCTACAAAACCAAAAGTATTCATAATATAAATATGTGAATCATTAAAAAGAAAATACTGAATATATTAGGGTTTTCAGAAAAAGAGAGAAATTCCAACTAAATATCTTTTCCTTTTTCCAGGGATTTCTTGGTTAAAACGATGATTTTAAAATTTTGGTGAAATCTTTCTATTAATGGGGAGGTTTCTCACGGTGTCATTCTTTTAGGAATATTTTTGGAGAGTTTTTGCATCTAAAAGTAGCAATCATATGTTCTATTTATATAGGTTGAGATAGTTATATATAATCATATATTATTATATATATATATATAGATATATACTATATATATATTTACTATATTGTATGATGATACTCTACTTACTATTATATATATATATATATATTATATATAGTATATATATAAGTAAGTGTATATATATATATAGATACTTAGTATATATAATAATATATATGATATATATTATATGATTATATATAACAGGAGGCGTTACACGCGTTATTGCCCACTTCATGCCCAGGTCATTGCCAATGTAATTCATTTTCTGCCATGCCTCATCACATTCTGTCCCAGTAAGCCATTTTTACTATCTTTTTATTTAATTTTATTTATTATTATTATTCTTTTTTTAATCATGCCTCAACTTGGATGTAGGCAGAAATTTTTTAATATTTTTTTCCCCTAATTTTGGATGGATTAATAATTCGGATATAGATTAGTGTAAAAATGTATATGCAGGGATTCGAAAACTTGGATTTGTTGATATATTGCGTATCTATTTTTACCCACTGGACTAACTTAGTTTTTGAGGTCTACATCATGCAAAGCCAAAACTATAATGTTTAAAGCAAAAAATTTAAACCGGATTTTTAATATATTTTGTATTTAACTTACGTAAGAAAAAAGAAAAAACCTCATTATCAACCCCTAATATCCAGTATGTCAAACGAAT
>LBNU01007945.1:10433-21430 GCA_014162995.1 Artemisia annua
AAAAAATTTTGCAGCTTCTACTTTTGTTCATAG
The DNA here is from genome assembly GCA_014162995.1 of Artemisia annua. Taxonomy (NCBI): domain Eukaryota; kingdom Viridiplantae; phylum Streptophyta; class Magnoliopsida; order Asterales; family Asteraceae; genus Artemisia; species Artemisia annua. Next base: position 10,467 of record LBNU01007945.1, read on the forward strand.
CGAGTATTGTTTTTAGGGTTTAGAGAGTATGGGTGTTTTTCTAAAAGTTAGCGAGTAAGAAAATAAAATCTAGCGAGTAGCGTTTTAACCTAGCGAGTATCAATCCTAAGTGTAGCGAGTATGAGTTTAAAAGATAGCGAGTATGGTGCTTTTTCTAGTCCTAGCGAGTATCGAATTTTTTTCTAGCGAGTATGGTTCAAAAAAGATAGCGAGTATGCTACTTATTCTCCAGCGAGTTTGTCTTGGCTGGATGGCTAGCGAGTTTCACACAAGTTCTAGCGAGTATTGATTTTCAGTGTTCTAGCGAGTTTGGTTTTCTAAACCTAGCGAGTTTGGTATTTTTAAATTTCATAGCGAGTATCATTTAAAGTTAGCGAGTTTGGTATTTTTATTTCTTATTTTAGCGAGTTTGAGTTTTTGTTCACTATAGTTTTCGAGTCTTAGTCTTTTTAGTGTCGTGTCTTGTTTATTTCTTAAGCCGAGCTAGGCTTATTTACACTCCATCGTTTATCGAGTGGAGTTTTCTTTATTTCATTTCCTACCGTTACTCTGTCGGATTTTCTTTAAATCTTTTTAACTTAGCTTATTTTTCTTTTCACTAGTTTTATTTTCATTTAACCGTTTACTTTTCTTTTATTAATTAAACCTAAAATCCCAAAAATATTTTCTTTATTTCTTTCTTTTATAGTTTAAACTTTAACCTCATTTCTTTTACGCATTACCTAGCCTTATGTTTTCTTTTATCGTTCAACTTATTTCTTTTACTATCGCACTTTATTTCATTTAAATTTTATGCAAAGCTTTCGTAGTATAACTAAAACCAAATCATATCTTTTAAACCAATTCACTTCACATAACTCACGACTCGAGTGACAAGATCGCTTTCAACCCTCGTTGGGACTACGACCCGAGGTTCTTGCTTTCACTAGCCAGTTTGCCTCGATCAATACCATTCTTCCAGGTATCCTATTCCTTTATCTTTCCCCACTCTACCGTTTAATCCTATACTCTCGTCTTTTCCCACTCTACCCATTCCTACTCTTCCGTTTTAATCCCACCATTTTCGTTATCTCCTACCCCTCCATACTTCCCTATTTCATCCCTTGCTTTTCTTCCTTTTCACTCCTTCCTATAAAATCCATCCTTCCATTTCCTCCTATCCTTTCGTTTCATTCCTCCGTCATTTTTCACTCTATTTTACCCTACTCTAAACTCTCTCCCTACCTCATCCTACAATGTTCTAAGAGTTAGAACTTGTATTTCTCGTCATACCGCAAGATTCTATTGGTTAGATCTTGTAAGAATATCTATGTTGAACTTTAATCCTCATTATGTTCGACTACGATATTAAACTATCTCGCCTTGCAAAGGTTGCAAGCATGAGATCATTAACGTCCGTCACTCTAGCCATAGCATGAGATGCTATCAGGTAACTAGTTGCTAATAGGGAGACTGTAGAACTGGTCACCATGGCTAGAACTTGTCTTCACCATGGCTGGAACTTGTCTCTAAAACATTTCCATATCACATTTCCTTAAGTGAGGTAAACTCCCTTCATTTTCCGCCAATACTACTTAAGGATGATTTATAATCATTTTACTAAAATGAAAGAGCGCTATTTCATCTTAATAAGAAAGATATAAATCAAAGGAATCATAAGTTTATAAACTCTTACTTACAAGAATTGGGACGCCTCTACTTGTGAGTAAAAGAATATAAACAAATGAGTCTAAGTATCTGGCAAATGTACAAACATCTCTTATTCCGTTTGTACAACTCCTACTCTTTTCTTCATACCACTTTCTTTTTCTCGAATCGTCAACTCGCTCTCCTTCTACCCATACGTTTAACTAAATCTCGGGACAAGATTTCTTCTTAGGGGTGAGACTGTAACCACCCGTAAAATTTCATCACTATCATTCCCACTACAAATACATATATCAGGTATTTCACAGGAATTTTTTTACTTTTTATGTGCATTCATTACCTGCATGACTCTCTAGACTTGCTCACGTATCCACACAAGCCAACTATCTCTACCCACACATCCTATAAACTCCTGGTATGTCAAGCATAAGATCATAACAACACCAAAATAAGTAATCTATCAATCTAACACACTAAACTCATCACAAAACCATAATAAACCCTAATTAACCCCTAATTAAGCCTATGTGTTTACAAAACCCTAATTGCTTATCTGAAATAGTTTGAAAGTGTTCAAGGCTTATGTATGAGTTACCTTAGGAACAATAGGATATCTTAGCACCCTTAGACCTTAGTACAACCTCTTAGAGCTTAGGTACAAGTCCCTTAGGCATAAAACCATAACTAGGTCATAACTTCCCGGAACTAGGTCTAAACTATCCCAAATCTTTACCATAAGCTACCACCACTTAGTATAAGCTTCTTAGGACTTAGGATTAGTCAACACTTATAGGACCCTAATCTAGGCACTAAACCCTAAGCTAGATCCTAATCTCACACTAAGCAAAACTAGGGTATAACTAAACATAACTTAACCTAAAACCTACCCTAAGCTAGCAACCACCCTACCACCACCCCCCAAGCAGCTTATGCACCTCCTTAGACACAACCTAACACCCTAGCACCCACCTCCATCACCTCCTTGTCACCTAGTTCCCTAAACCGCCTCTATGGCACCATTCTTAACCACAAGCCCCCTAGCTAGCAATATAGCCCACCTTAGTCATCCCATAGCTTCTCTTAGTCACCCCCATCTGTCCTTAACTTGCTCCCCACGTTACTTGGCCACCACACAGAGAAAACTTAACCTATAGGGCTAACGAGCCCTATATATACCCCGATCTCCCTTCATTTAAAACTCACACCTTTACCCTTCATTACCACACACACTCTGGTCTTAGTAGTAGTATTAGATCCTTAGGAATCCTAGGAGTCGAGTTAGCTAAGCCTAGAAGTCCTATCGAGTTCCTTTTTGCCCTAGAAACCCTAAAACTTTCGTTACACCACTTCTAGTCAAGTAAGCCTTTTTCACTTGTTCTATTAGCTTTATTACAGACCTAGGATAGATATTAGATGCCTTAGATCACCTAGGAACCCTTGCCTAAGCCTTGGTCATTTTTTTTACAAGATTTCATTTTAAATCCCTAATTATAGATAATTACATGCTTATGTGCTAAATTGCCTTATTATGTGATATAATCTGATTTAGAAAACTTATTTAAGTATATATTAACTAAACATAAGCTAGGAAACTTAGTTTTCTCATTAAAATACAATTTGCATGGAAAAAGGACTAGTTTTGCAATAGTTTCCATGCATAGTGGTATATATGGTAACTTTCTGAAAATATGAAGTCTAGGGACTGTTTTTGAAATTTCTGAGAAGTTATAAGTATAAGGACCCCTTTTTCAAAGTTCTATAACCTTAGGATAAAAATATAAATAGTTATAAACTTATAAGGACTAGTTTTGCAAATATTATAAAGTTAAGGGTATAAATGGAAAATCTTGAAAACGTATAAATCCAAGGGTCATTTCTGCCATTTTATTAAAATATAGAAGTGTAGGGGCTAATTGTGTAACGTCTAGAAACTTAAATGCCTAAATGTTATAAGTTTATAAGTCTAGGGTAGATTTTGTAAATATATAAACTATAAGGGTATAAAATGAAATATTTGCTTAGTAAATAAAATTGCTATATTTTTATATAATGTGTCACAATAGTAGGAAGCTTCATGTGAGGGGCTTCATTTGTGTATACGTTTTGACGAGTTTGCTGGGTTTACGATTTAAAGTGTCCTGGCTCCTCAAACGTTTTACTACAATATGACCTCTGGATTATGATGGCCCGAACGGTGATACATTATATTTAAGACTAGTACTTAATAACATGACACAATAGTAGGGAACTTCATGTGAAGAGTATTAACTTCTGAATTATGATGGCCCGAACGGTATTATGTTGGCCGCGTAATACAATAGTAGGGAGCTTCATGTGAGGAGTCTTATACTTCTGAATTATGATGGCCCGAACGGTGTTATGTTATAACCTAAAATACTTAACAACGTAACACAATACTAGGGAACTTCATGTGAGGGTTATATACTTCTGAATTATGATGGCCCGAACGGTATTATGTTGATAACATAATACAATGCTAGGGAGCTTCATGTGAAGAGTCTTATATAATTCTGAATTGTGATGGCCTGAACGGTGTTATGTTATAACTAACAATAAAAACCCTAAGAATGATTACTTGAGAAAACATAAACAAAGATAACTAAAGCTCGACATACAACCACACAACGAACCCCAGGATACGTGAGTAGGCAGTCTAGTCTCCGAGTCACTTATAACATCAATCACATCTCCCTAAGCCCAGGTGAGTTTTCATAGCCTCACACCTTTTAAACGCTTTCTAAATGCTTTACAAACCCTGTGAGGGGGATACATGCTACTTGCTTTACTTTAAAACCGAATACAAAACTTTCTTTGGGTATTGCACGAGTAAACTATCTGCCACCACTACATAACTAAAATTCATGAATCTAATCGTTTGGGATATTTTACCCAAGCGAACGCAAATATAGTTGATAGATCTATTGGAGTTTGACAACTCCCGTTGATACTACATCTTTCTAGATGGTATCAATAAGTACTATATTTGAACCCTCTGAAGGATTAACTTTGGCAAGTTAGCCTTCCCATCCCCTCATGGTTGGGTCTGCAGCCCCCATGACCCAGATTGTTAACGTGTGGTTTATTAGCTTAGTGCAATAACCCCCTGTCTTCAGTATTGTACTGATCATACAATACTGACAGATACAAACTGTTTAAATACGGTTTCTACTACTTTACATGGGTGTATAACAACGTAGCCCATGCTTTACTAAACTCGTATGCACACACTATCACTTAAACCTATGACTCTCACTCAACACCTAGTGTTGACTCTTTAAGCATGTGTCCTAGGTATATGGCCGTTACGGAGCTATGGCAGAAAGCGGCACTGAACTCGGAGGACTTTCAACCTTGTTATCATTCAAACCCTATTTCACACTTAGATTCACGGGACCTCATCTTAATAAAACTCTAATATTTTAATGAATGATAACTTATTTATAAAAACGTCTCTTTTCGAGTCGTTTTCTATTATTGTGATTGTGATTCCATGAAGTAATACCCCAACCCTAAATCCGCTGTGATCCACGAAAATGGGGGTGTTACAGATTGGTATCAGAGCCTCAGTTGTAGAGAACAAGGTCAAAACCTAAACTACAACTACTTTTCATAAACTCAAGAAAGTCCTCAGTGCCACTGCCATCCTCCGCAACAACATAGGCTACAGGTTAGTATAGTACTTAACTGCTTAACTGCTAAATGCTGCATATCATTTCTATTATTATCTAGCTATGCCTACACCCTACTACTCTACCCCCGTCTCATCTAGTTTACATACGGAGAATGCTTATTCCTCTCCAAATGTACTAGATTATCCCTTAAAACACTATTTCCCGAACTCCTTAGAAGACTTTAGGAATAATATAGTTACACCATCACCTTTAGGTTTACACCATTTCTAGACAACCCACATTTAAAACATTTAAGGGAATTTTATGCAAACACCCCACCTATACCTTCACCAACCCCTATTCCTTTTTCCCTCTACTTTACACCCACCAACCTTTGATCCTCAAGGACTTTATGTTCCCAAAGGATCAATGTTACCTAGGAGACCCATACATCCTTTATCGCACTTACCTAGCAATGAGCCTAATTTATTTAGGAAACAATCCTATACTTTAGCATCTCCCTATTTCCCCACAACTCTTCCTACCTCATCTTTGAAATTTGAGGTTGAAGGAGATTCCCATAGGACACACTTGGAACACTAGAAAGATCAGGTTTAGAATATCCTGAATAGTTTAGGTAAAAATCTTTATTGACCTTTTATTGAAGATAGAAAAACGTCATAGCGATAGCTAGGTAATAACCTAATAGGACTTATACCTTAGAAGAGATAATTGATAATAATTAGATTTTTCATCAATTAAATATAGGAAACCCATCCGACTCTAGCTCCTAAGTTTTAGGTAATCTTAGGAGAAACCATCAACTAGTACACTTTAGTTGCCCGATAAGTTTTAGGTTAGAATTCCATCTTAAGATATGTACTATATATAATGGTACAAACTAGGATGCCTATTAGATAAGTTATGATACTTTACCCTAGTCATAAGCCCTTAAGTACTTTCGAGGATAGAAACCCTATTTCCCCAGCCATCCCTATTTAGGATACTTTAGGATACCCTGAACCCTAGGAAATTATCCATCCTTAAGAAATATAACACGTTAGGTACTTGTTATAACCTACTCGAGGTTTTAGTATACACTATGAGTAATACTATTGAGTATATATTACTTATAACTCTTAAGAAATTAGGTTAGGTAGTTTCGACAGCTTAAAAACCTAACACCCTATAAGATAGGAAGATATTCCTTAGGAATATTGTTTTTGAACTTTAGGCATTATAAGGTTAAACCTACGACATTACCATTTAGGTAGTTAGTAAGAGCTGATAAAGTGGGCTCCGACAAATAAATCCACTCCATATGTTTACTTTTCCCACAATAACTTCCCTTTTCATACCCGGCAATTTGCCCAAAACCTCCATCTTTTCTAATCACATATGGCATAAATAGTGATACTTGTTAAACTTCTAGTTATGACAAGTTATTTATGACCTTATGTGGTTGTGATTTCATTCCTTAATTCATGACATTGTATGTCATGAGTTACAACTCCTCCCGTACACTATCTTTTTACACTTAAACCCTTAAATCCCTTAAAATCATTTCCCCTATTATTTCCTATGATGAGAATCTTTATTCTACATCATAACGATCTGAATTTATTCTGAATTCAGTAAACTACCCTATCTCCATCTCTAAACCTGATGCGCGTGGATTGCAACACGCACTACGTTTTACCTCTCGAGGGATCTCGAGAAGCTTGCAATCCCCACCAGGCAGTGTACCTGACCGATGTAGTATAGTGAAGTGGCAAGTACCGGGGGATTGATCGTTCTCTCACAGGGAATAGTGTTCGTTAGGCTAAAAGCTACTCTAATCTAGGTCTAAGGNCGCAATAGTATACATTCCATACTTGAAATAAGAAATTTACTCTAATCGATTTTCGTGGCACCCCATTTTTAGTCTTGAGTTATGAATAGATAACCTCTAAAAATCATGCAAGTAAGTCATAGCCATTTTCCCAAAATCACGTCCAAATATAAAACAAGAAACACATTACTAGCCATCAATATCGAGCCAACAATCACGTTCAAAATCTCCTAAAATTTCGACCCTTAATTTTCTCAATCACCTCCCAAAACATACGACTTCCCTATTTGATAAACTCCTACTCGTTTATCATTAAACGGTCTACACTCAGAGGCGGAGCTAAGGGGGGGCAAGGGGGGCAGGTGCCCCCTCACCGGAAAAATCTGTAGTGTATATTTTTCGCATTTTTGAGATATTTTCATGGTTTGCCACTCCTAAAAAGTGTCTCACTTATCAAAACTGGAAGCCAAAATCAAATTTTAAAGAGTTTGTAAAGTGAAAAGCATGTTTATTTGTTGAGGTGGTGAAGAAGAAGGAGACCATCGGAGAAGACGACTATAATGTGAAATATAAAAAGTAAAAAAGTACTGCCTTGTTTTGCTTATGGTATCATGCACGTGTCCTTTAGTCATTTAGTGGGTATTTTCAATGTGTGTCCTTATTATATTAATCTTTTATTTTGTATTTAGCTTATTTTTTACGAAGTATTTGATTATTTTCTCAATAAAGTTGTAGAATTTAAGTTACAAAAGAAAATTTGAAGTTTTATGATCCAATAAATCAATTTTGAAAGATAATTTGTAAATAAGCAACAATCTTAATAAAAGAATTACATCATTCTGGAGTATTTTTGCAAAACCCTTTTTATTGAAAAAAAAATTGGACTAATAGGAAAGCTTGATTTTGCCACGTAGACAAAATCAAGCGACGTGATTGGTTAATTGAAAGTCAAAATTGAATCCAATTTGGTCAATATTGATTTAATTATGATGAGGTAAGAGTGTGCGGCGGGTTTTACAACAATATTAACTTTTTATAATTTTATTCGATGCTGACAAGTTTTACATTTTTCACGAGCTAAATACTTGAATTAGATACCATTAAGTTTTCTAGTGGCTTATTTTTTTTAAAGTTGCCTGAAAAAATTTTTTTTTGCCCCCCCTTAAAATTTTTTCTGGCTCCGCCCCTGTTTACACTTCAGCCTCTTCCTTCCATGCGTGAGATGTGAAAACCAAACAAAAGCACATACCCTCTTGATCCTCCCATGTCGTGTACCTTAAGAAACAAAAGCATGCACACATATCAAAACCCTAGAAGACACGAGGGTAGCGGCATCGTGTTTTCTGTTCTATTCGAGTAATAAAAGTTGGTGGTGCTCGTGGGTGAACTTGGTTCGAAGAAGGTCATGGCATCATTCTGGTTCGAAAGGTGTGGAGGTCGTGGTGTTTCCTTCTGGTTCGAGAGCGTACAAACGCAGGTTTGAAGGGGTGCTTGATCGTAAGTAAAACCCTGGTTGAAAGAGGGTATTGTTGGTTCAAGTTAGGCCTTGGAGCTTGACCATTTTTCTGTCTCAAAACCGATCCAAGGTATCACCGGTCACCTTGTTTCTCCTTCGTTTGATCTTCTTTCTATACGTATACATGCGACATGAACAACGTAATATAATCGACTAAGTATTTTATGTTTAAACTCGATTAAGACTCACATAAAATCATATGAAATCGGCACATATAATTACGAATATCTAACCTAAAACAATCGACTAAACATGTGTGTTTTCGAAAAAGATCATACAGTTATCGCGAGTGTGCTGGTACGAATTAATCTCGTGAACACTACTCCTATACGAATTGGAAAAGGGTTTTGAACATGTTGGTCTCCTTTTTAATCGAACAGAAGAAATTCAGAATGTGTTTTCACTTATTACGATGGCTTTAAAACTATAATAAGAGAAACCAAGACTTGTAACTTGTTTGAATGAGTTTTAAGGATGCCACGACTAGTATATATGATTTCATGGTTTCATGAAGATGTTAATATAGTGGGGATACATGCATGCAAAACTAATATTAAACAAAGATAAACATGTGAATATTTAGTGATTAAAATGGGTACTAGAACAAGATGTAAAACTGAAGTGGTAATGAGATATTGAACGTATATATATATGAGTGTGTAGTGTTGAAATCTGTTTTGAGTACTGGTGGATAATGAGAATGAACGTGGGCGTGAGTATGGGTATATTTTGGGTCGTTGCGGTCTAAATTAATGTTTAGAATACGTTTATATATATATTATAAAATGACGGGGTCTAAAATTATCATTTTGATATAAAATTACAGTATAGACCTTAGAATAATTTTATTTGACATTTTAATATAAAATTTTGATAATTTATAGTTTGACCCTAAGCTTTAGTAAATTATTGTAATTAACCCTAACTTATTACATTGGTCATTTTAACATTAAATATTATTAATTGTCCATTATAACCTTAAAGTATTAAATTACTATTTCGGAAAACTTACTAATTCGGGAAACCCGCTAAAAATGAAGAATTACTAAAAATGGAAAGCCGACTAAAATGAGTAAGCTGATTTAAAATAAGTTATGAATTCGTGTAGATCCGCAGAAGGAGTTACTCCCGGTCTTTATGTTTTCTGTTATGTTTGCACTTGCGGTCTAAGGTACAGATATTCTGACCTTCTCACAGGTTTTCTCATGACTCTCTTGATACTTGATTATGATCCTTTGAGCCTTTCCCATGGCTCTTTGATGCTTGGTATTCTAAATCCATTTGATATTCGTTCGTTATGATCTATTTGATATGACACTTGATACAAACCATTTGTTGCCCCTTTATGACATCAGTTTCGAACCCCTTGATACTTTGAAAGTTCATTTGATATTATAACTGGATGTGAAAACCTTTCTTAATTATATCATGAAAATGTTTTGAGAAAAGCTATTTTAAAATGATGTTGTTGAGCACGATGTGATACCAGTTTTAAAAGAAATTTTACTAAAATTTTATGAAAACTACTTTTAAAGACTATTTTATGAAAACTGTTACTAAATATCATTTTATGAAAGTCATTTATTGAAAGATTACTTTAAATACACATTTGATATAAAACCTCTAAATTAAACATTTACGATGAACCTTTGAATCATTTGATTATGAACCTTTGATATGATCCATTTGAACTGAACGTTTGCTATGAACCCTATGCTATGATTCATTTGATATGACACATTTGATATGATACATTTGATATGAACATTTGAATTAGACATTTGATAACTTTGATACTGGACCTTACTTTGACCCACAGTTTGATACTACGAGCCAATTTGTTATACTGGTCATGGGGGTTCCATGTTCATGTCATTGATGCACCGGTGGCATGACTCTAGGGTAGGAGAGTGATGACATATCCCGTCCCATTATTTGATTTATTACGGAGATGAAGTTATTTGGCCGTTTGGGTTGCATGGATGCATTGTAACACCCCAACCAGAGAAGGGCTAAAGTGTACATTATGGAGTCAAATCAGAACACAAGTGAAACGGAGATACATTACTATACAAAGCTTACAAGGGTTACAGATGAAAACTAAACAAAGTACAAACTACAGAGGGCAACAATACTAACTAAGCCCAAGTACAATATACTAAGCCCAACATCGAATACTTCTAATCATCTCTAAGTCCAGCCAGTAGTTAATCAGGGTGAAGTCTTCTAAGCCCAAAATAAGATCTCTCCGTCCATAACCCAGCTTCTACTAAACCTGCCGCATGAGAAAAGAAATGCGGCTGAGCTACGAGAGCCCAGTGAACAGATATGGAAGTAA
>LBNU01007945.1:21602-32375 GCA_014162995.1 Artemisia annua
AAAGGTTCATATTAAGTTCCAAATAAAGGTTCATGGCAAGGGTTCAATTCAAATGTTTATGTCAAATGTTCATTTAAAAGAAATCTTTTAATAACAGTTTTCATAAAAGTAACGGTTTCCAGTAAGGTAGTCTTTAAAAGAAATTTTCATAAAAGTTAGTGAAACTTCGTATAAAGGTGATGTCACATAGTGTTCATAAACATCATTTTAAAATAGTTTTTCTCAAAACATTTTCATGATATAATTTCGAAAAGTTTTCACCTCCGGTTATAATATTAAAAGCACTTTCAAAATATCAAGGGCTATATCAAGTTCAAGTCAAGGTTTGAATCAGGTATTATAGTATAGGTTTTCAAGTCAAGGTATAAGTCAAAGATCGAAGTAAGTGATTCCAACATGTGGTTCAAATCAAGGTTCAAGTCAATATTATCATATCAAGTTTATTATATCAAGTGTATCGCGACAAGGTTACTTCAAGGTTCAAGAATCATAGTGTAAGTTTCAAGCAAGGTTCAGTTTTAAAAGGATCATAGCAAGGTTCAATAATTAAGGGAACATAGCATGGTTCAATAATCAAGAGAATATAACAAGGTTCAATAATCAAGGGAACATAACAAGGTAACAAGGCTCAATAATCAAGGGAATATAACAAGGTTCAAGATATCAAAGGAAGAGGAAAGACAAGGGTGCATGAGAAACCTGTAGATAGGTCAGAATATCTGTACCTTAACCGCAAGTGCAAAACAACCCGAAAACACGAGGCAAAAGCTACTTCTTCTTCAGCGAATCTACACGAATTAATGGTCGTCTTATTATTCATAAGTTCATTTTAAATCAGATTACTCCTTTTAAGTTTCTATCTATTTTTAGTACTTTCCAATTATAGTAACTTTCCGAATTCCCGAATTAATAATTTTAGAGTTATAATCCATAGTTAATCAAATTAGAGTTGCATGTGACAACTTATCATAATTTAGGGTTTAAAGTGACAACTTCCAAAGATTAGGGTTTTATTTGTAAACTAATTGCATAAATGACTAACTTAGGATTTATTATAACCAAATAAGAAAATGGTCCTAAGTCTACTCCCTTTTAAACATCTGGTTCATATATCACGTATATATCATGCATGCCCTTCTTTTATCCCTTGTGTTTAATATCTCTTTTAAGCTTGATTTACCCACATCCTTCATATAATTTAACGTGACACTATTCTTGTGACAACAAAACAAGTCGCAAGTCTCTTTTCCTTTTTTTTCTTTCTTTTTTTTATTATTAATCTTTACCTTTATATCCGACTTGTAACCCATGAAAATCATGCATGCGCTCCTTTTTTTTATTAGCTCGACCAATTCGTAAAACATGTATTTGATGTCGAAAGAAGCAGTTCCTAACAGAAGTATACATGAGTCGAAACAATTATATTGGATCGAATAGATTAGTTTTAGGATCGTTATATCATGTGACTATAGTTGCGATTTCATGTACATTTCTTATCATTTCATGTGAAGTTTTCCATGATTTTATGTGAACTAATATACGCTTAAATACATGCGACACCAATCAGTTATGAAGGTATGAATAGTTTGAAAAAGAAACAGTCAAGGAGAATATTGAACATGGTTAGAGATACTATACCCTCGTAGCGTGACAAGAACACGAAGAAGAGTACGCGATCGAGTACCAAGTCGGAAACAAACACCCTCGAGCCAGCAATAAACCCACACATATGAACCACCTCTCGAACAAAATAAACCCACGTTCACGCCTTTATCGAACAGAAAACGACCCACGTCCAACCCTCGTTTTGGACAGAAACACGACAATCAACACCACACACGGTCACACACGTTCAAGCCCACAAGAAACAAGTACACACGAACCTCCTTGCTTGGGATTCAAACAGAAAGGAACAAGAAGTAGCAGCCGCCGAATATCTTTATGAAGGTTTTAGGGTTCGGAGAGAGTTTCGTTTTAAATGGAAAAATGGGTGTAGATATTCGGTTATTAAAGTAGACGAGTAGGGAGGGGTTTTCAAAAAGGAAATACCGAGTTTTTTTTTGGAAGACTAGATCAATTTAAATCTTATCACAAACTTAGACCCATTATCACGCTTCATACATTTGTGCAAATAAAAAGAATCGGTCCAATAATATGCATAACGTGTGATATAGTTTTGGACATTAAAGTATGTATATTTTTGGTTATCATAAGTTTACGAATTGTATAAATGTGTATGGTTCAAGTATAAATATTTAAATACTTAGGTTATAATACATTGTAATGTTTTGAATTATTATGCGTCTTTTCAAAGTTCAAGATTAGGGGTATTTTGGGTTTTTGACATGTTTAAAAATTTCGGGTTTTACATGCATCCTAGATTTGTTATTTGATTCGAAGGATTTGTCATGATATGATTATATATATTTGGTGACTGATGGTGTGTGCGATACACGTCTTTCACAACATTTGGGAGCTAGCTACTCCACCCCTTTGAGGACACCCCTCCTACTGCATTTGGTATTCCGAGGTCTCCCCTCCGGATACATGGGCTACCTTGGATATTTGATTTGATTTGATTTGGGCTCGTGGTAGATTAAAGACCTTTCTTTACTTTGATATACATTTATTTATACCTTATGCTTTTCCCAATGCACCATACTTTATATGTTCGTTCCTTATCTATTACTTCGTTTATATATATCTGTTCACTGGGCTTTTTAAGCTCAGCCGCATTTCTTTTCCTGTGGCAGGTTTTAGTAGGAAGCTGAGTTATGAGTGGAGAGTACTTAGGGCTTAGAAGACTATTCCTTGATAGCTTTTCTGGATTAGAGATGACTAGAAGGATTTCTTTGCCAGACTTAGTATTTTATTGTTGTTCTCTTTTGTAACCTTGTATTTCGGATTTATCCTTTGTAACCTTTGAGATTCCTTTGTATTACTTATGTTGAATGCTTGTGTTTTCTTTGATATGTCACCGTAATGTAGTACTTCTACCCTTATCGAGTTGGGGTGTTACAATTCTGAATTGTGATGGCCTGAACGGTGTTATGTTATAACTAACAATAAAACCCTAAGAATGATTACTTCAGAAAACATAAACAAAGATAACTAAAGCTTGACATACAACCATACAACGAACCCCAGGATACGTGAGTAGGCAGTCTAGTCTCCAAGTCACTTATAACATCAATCACATCTCCCTAAGCCCAGGTGAGTTTTCATAGCCTCACACCTTTTAAACGCTTTCTAAATGCTTTACAAACCCTGTGAGGGGGATACATGATACTTGCTTTACTTTAAAACCGAATAAAAAACTTTCTTTGGGTATTGCACGAGTAAACTATCTGCCACCACTACATAACTAAAATTCATGAATCTAATCGTTTAGGATATTTTACCCAAGCGAACGCGAATATAGTTGATAGATCTATTGGAGTTTGACAACTCCCGTTGATACTACATCTTTCTGGATGGTATCAATAAGTACTATATTTGAACCCTCTGAAGGATTAACTTTGGCAAGTTATCCTTCCCATCCCCTCATGGTTGGGTCTGCAGCCCCCATGACCCGGATTGTTAACATGTAGTTCATGAGCTTAGTGCAATAACCCCCTGTCTTCAGTATTGTATTGATCATACAATACTGACAGATACAAACTATTTAAATACGGTTTCTACTACTTTACATGGGTGTATAACAATGTAGCCCATGCTTTACTAAACTCGTATTCACATACTATCACTTAAATCTATGACTCTCACTCAACATCTAGTGTTGACTCTTTAAGCATGTGTCCTAGGTATATGGTCGTTACGGAGCTATGGCAGAAAGCGGCACTGAACTCAGAGGACTTTCAACCTTGTTATCATTCAAACCCTATTTCACACTTAGATTCACGGGACCTCATCTTAATAAAACTCTGATATTTTAATGAATGATAACTTATTTATAAAAACGTCTCTTTTCGAGTCGTTTTCTATTATTGTGACTATGATTCCATGAAGTAATATCCCAACCCTAAATCCGCTGCAATCCATGAAAATGGGGGTGTTACATTTTTCTCATATGTCGAAATTTTCACCTCCTACCATTTTTTACAGTCCTTTAAATTTCTCCACGCATGACGAAGGTTGAAATGCGTTTCATATTTAACATGATATTCATCAATTGCTTTTTCGAGGATATATTCGTCATTGGCTCCGCTCTCGCTCCTTCTAGCCACATTACCGTAAGTGGAACAAAATTGAGCAATTTTAGGATGCATACTCTTCCATTTTCCGGTGATAGAATCAAATGTATGAATGCCGGTTACCCCCATTTTTTACTCAAAGTATCCTAATACCTCCATTCGTAATCCATCCGCTTTCTTCAAATATCCTTTGACGCTATCTTTGGAAGAACAAACCCATTCATAGCACAATGCACTTTCTTCGGTCGTGGTCCATGGGATGTTACATACGTATTCGGCTACGGGATTTTTAGACGGCTTTTGTTGACGTCTTTTCGACTGCTTCTTCCTTGGGGGCGGGTCATCTTCGACAAAAGAGTCATCATGACCGAGGTTAGACGGAGAATATTGAGGTTCATAACTTGGTATAGGCTTAAAATTATTAATGTTGAATGGATGAATTGGAGAAATAGGTTGAGATTGGTTTGGAGGTGGTGATGAAGAATCATGGAATGTTTTTGGTGATGTAGGATCTCAATACATTTGTGGTTGATACATATTTTGTTGATATTGGAATATTTGTGGTTGATATATTGTTTGTTGTTGTTGTTGTGGAGGTACGAATAGTGAGTTGTGGTATTGTGGTTGTTGGTATTGTGGTATTTGTGTTCCGTAAACAAAAGTAGGAGCTTGAAAATGAACCAGTGGTGAGTGACTGAGTTGAAAATTGGAATTAGGTGTTGGGACATTTTGTTATCGACGTTGTTTTGAGGTTTTGTTTTTTCGAGTATTTGAGACATTTTTGAAGTAGAACACTACAAGAAAACAATCATTTAGTGTCATATTTAGCGACACAAGAAATGACGTTGCAAAATCGCGACACTAATAGCAACAAGTATAGTGTCGTACATGTAGCCAATGTTACAATCTCAGACGCAAATAACTCGGTGTCACAGATTAAGTGGCTAAACATGTCGCTAATTTGCGATGTCTAAAAGGCATGTCGCTAGCAATGTCACCACAATTGCGACGTTTTGGAACACGTCACTAACTACGTCTCTAATAGTGTGACACCTCAAAAAATGCCGCTATCGACGTTGCAAATTTCGCGACCACTCTAAATTAAGTCACTATCAAAGTCGCTATATTTGTGACATCCAACAAAGTGGCTAACTTAGTGGCTAATTTACAAGATCTAAATAGTCTATAACTCTGTAACTTTACTTTAAATGTAAATTCAGATAAAAAGTAATTTATACCTTTGACATATATTTTACCTTTGTAGTAATTTAAATGGGCCTATACAATTAATCCGTAAATATTAAATAAGTTAATGGGCTAGCCTTCTTCCAATCCCTCTATAGTCCAAATTTCAATTGATCCATATATTTATCACAACTCGAATCACACTGTTTTATATCTTCCCCAAATACACTGTTTTATATCTTCCCCAAATAACCGTTTAATCATGTCTGAAGAACTGTGACTTCCATCCGCCATTTGACGCCGGTGTTACCTCCGTCCGCCATTAATTCCGGTGTTACTTCCGTCCGCCATTATTTCCGGTGTTACCTCCGTCCGCCATTAATTCCGGTGCTACTTCTGTCCGCCATTGTTTCCGGTGTTACCTTCGACGAGATATCTAATTCAGCTCACGTTCTCAGGTATACATACTTCATCTATTTTAATCAAACAATATGTATATCGATGTATGCGTGCGATTAGTGTATCGAGCTATATATGTGCGATTGTATATGATTGTGCGATTGTATGCGATTGTATAATTATGATTGTGTTCAGAGTTATGGTTATGAAGAATGTGTTCAGGATTTAGAGAGTTTGGGTTATGAAGAATGTGTTCAGGATTTCGCTAGTTTAGAGAATTAGGGTTATGAAGAATGTGTTCAGGATTTCGCTAGTTTAGAGAGGGTTATGAAGAATGTGTTCAGGATTTCGCTAGTTTAAACGTAAGTAGTTTGACTGAGTGAGCTTTTGTGGTGAATATATGATGAGAACTTACTGATTAGTAAGAT
Source organism: Artemisia annua (assembly GCA_014162995.1). Taxonomy (NCBI): domain Eukaryota; kingdom Viridiplantae; phylum Streptophyta; class Magnoliopsida; order Asterales; family Asteraceae; genus Artemisia; species Artemisia annua. The sequence continues at coordinate 27,808 of LBNU01007945.1, forward strand.
TAGTGGCCTAAGTGAACTTACTGATTAGTAAGATTAGTTTCGGTCACATTTTTTCGGAAGGAAGGAAAGTTATTTATTCGTAATTACTGTAACGTAGCGTGCTTAATCGCGTAAATGATGTAGAGGATGATTTACTAGGCTTGATTTGATGTTCTGATGTTGATATTGCTGATATGTAATTGTAACGTAAATGTAGAGGTAGTTTAAGTCTCGCTAGTGATTTACATGATTTGGTTGAGTTTTAGTGTCATTTTGCGAGCATTAGAATATGTACATGATTTTGCTGAGTTTAAGTGTGATTTTTACTAATGACGCTGTTATTGTCGATTATATATCTATGCATTGAGGTGTTTTTTTGCGTTGCGTTGAAAATTGGTGTTTTAGGTTTTAGATTGAAGGCTACTAGTATACAATTTGGGGGGGTGTTTGTCTTAGCTTATATGCTCAGGTGCATAAGCTTATAATCAAGTAGTTGAAACGTATGTTCTGGCGGTTGCATACTTGCTTATGGTGGTGAGTTGGAAAGTGTTATCGTTAAGGCCTGTTTCTAGGAAATCGACATGATTACACTGACTCTCTTTAGACTTTAAGGTTGCATAAGCAGCTCCGACACTGCATGATAAAGTGCTTACTCATGCTGGCTGCATCATTTTACATGTAATATGCGTGTCTTAGGAGTTTAGTTGAGGGGACAGAGGTAATGGCAAAGTGTGAGCAGCAGTTCCCACTTTAGGAATAGATGTTTGCTTCATCCATTTGAGCCTTATGTAGTAATAGATTAGCTTTGGCTGGCTGTCTGGAATTGTCAAACAAGCTTGTGCAGCCTGGCAACACAAACTTTCTGCAATATCGGTGAAACAAGTTTCGTTACATAAACATGATTTTTCATCAAAAATAAAACCTTAAGTTTGTGACATTCAAGACGGGCTAGTGATTCCACGCAACTTAGTTCTCTTGTTTTCAGATGAGAGTGAGCAAGAACTCAAGTTACGATTAGAAGGTCGTTTATGGAAAACGTAGCAAATTATACTTAGTTTGGCATGTTGCTTTGTTTTACCGTTGGTAGGTCTTTTGTGTAGCATATCACAGAGCAACGGCAGCCTGCTTCAAGTGAAATTACTTGGGTTCACAAAAAGTTATAAAAACTTAAGGTTAATAATGATTTACATGAAAATTCAATGTGTTTTAACAATTTTGCTACACATATAGCAACAGTTACAGTCATGAATATATAAGAGCACAAAACATACAGATAAAACTAATCTTGGTGTTAATAAAAAGTCAAAATTGATTATGTATTATGATGTTGCAGATGTTCTTATAAAAGGATTACCTGGTTGCACGATATAATAACTTGTGTATCTGGTCACAAGTGTCTAATACAATTGTTTTGCCAATTGCCACCACAACAAACCACGCCTCCTTCCACACAAACGCTTTCACATGCTATGTGTCAACTGATGTTAGATTCGGGCCTCAAAACACGTCATTACTGAACTACATAGAAACACATAGACCACATTTTTTTTCTTGCTCGGTTCAAATTATGCAGTTAACATGTACTGTTTAGCTCTTACCATGTAGTATGTTGAATTAAAGTGTTTATGTAAGATTTTGATTGACTGCTATCATGTTACGCTATGTTCCCAAGTTATTTGAGCTGCCGACTCTCATATACCTCTGTCATCAATGAAGTCCGAACATTTGCATGATACACAGGTTCAAATCCCCTCATGTTTATTAAGTTGGGTGTGGTGAAAAAGAGTTATGCTTTTGCAAGAGCCTCTTTCTTTTCCATGCAAGCATTTGCAATTAGAATCTTGTATGTGTCGCAATTCGTACACATTACACCTGTGCAGGGCATACTATGCTATATCAGTGCAATTCGTAGGGTGAAATCATGGTGCTGATGTTTTGTTAGTAAAAGATAGAGGTGACAACTTTGACCAATTTTACGAACTAATTGCTTTGGGTTATGTATTTATTGTAAGGGATAAAACATGTCACGCCAAAAGGATTAGCTAAAAAGTAAACGGGTCAAACAGGTCGAACAAGTCAAGTCATTTTATTAAAAAACTAGGACTAAAGTTCATATAAAATACTTTCTGCAATTACATTGGACAGGGTAACAGTTATAAAGGATTAATATATATTATGGAGCATAAGTATTTCAGGCCAACAACACATGACACAAACCAAAAATACCCATTTTGACCTGAAAAAAATTGAACCTTTTACCATTTCTTAACTAGGCAGATGATTGAATCTTTATTTTGCACATCTTGATTAGTTTTCTGAAAGTAAGTTTTATTTGACAAAAGCAGGCAGATGGGATATTGTAATTAATTTTCTTGTATTTTATGCATGCAGGTACTTGTGACATTTTTTTTAATTCCTTTGGGTTATTTTCATCTAGCATCCATGGATCTAAAATACTTCCTGATACTATGCTGCCATTTTGATCTTTGAGCTCCCGCTACTTTTTATAAACGAATCCATTTGGGCGGATAGTGTTAATCTTTTGTTGAGTTTGTTATCGTATAAGAACATTACTGATGGCTTCGAGATATTCCCGTGAGTGGATGTATAAAATGGGCACTCCTGATTTTGAAGTGGGAATTGAGGAGTTCGTCAAACAGGCAGACCGTTTTACTCGATCTCGAGGTTTCACGGATGGCAAAATAAAATGCCCATGTAAGAGATGCCAACACATAAAGTGGAAAAAACACGAGGATTGTAAGTATGATTTGTTAAGGTATGGCTTTGTCCCTGAGTATTACGTGTGGAGCGCACATGGGGAGAATTATTCTGAAGGTCCCTCTCAACAAGTGCCTCATCGTAGCGAAGCCGTGAATTTAGCTCGTAACATGGTACTTGATGCAGCTGGTCCAGATTTTCATCTTCCTGATCTAGAAAATTCAGAATCTGAACTGCCAAATGTTGAACCTCCAAATCTAAAAGCTAAAAGGTTCTATGAGTTGTTGTCAAAAGCAGACAAGCCGTTACATCAAGGATGTGAACAACACTCTACTTTATCGCCGACGTCCAGGCTGTTGAGTATTAAGTCAGATTTTAACATAAGTCAAGCTTGTTTTGATCGGTTTGTACAGGCAATTAAAGAGTTTATCCCAAATTCCACATTAGGCAATAATTATTACGAGTCTAAGAAGATGGTTTCAGAATTAGGCCTTGGGTACAAGAAAATAGATGTTTGTCCAGCGGGTTGCATGCTTTATTACGGGGGTGACAAGGATAGGTTAGAGTGTTACAGATGTGGTCATCAGCGGTATAAACATGAGGATCAAAGTAACACGAAAAGGAAAAACACACCATACAAGTACATGCATTATCTGCCACTAACACCAAGGTTGCAACGACTTTATATGTCTAAGGATATAGCTAAACACATGACCTGGCATCATGAAAACCATAGAGAGCCTGGCGTATTGTCGCACCCCTCTGATGGGGAGGCTTGGAAGCATTTTGATAGAGCTGAACCTTCTTTTGCAGCAGAACCAAGGAATGTTAGGCTAGGCCTTTGTGCCGATGGTTTCACGCCCTTCGGGATGTCATCTACTGCTTATTCTTGTTGGCCCGTCATTGTTACACCATATAACCTACCTCCTTGGATGTGTATGAAGACTCCATTTATGTTTTTGACATTAATCATTCCAGGGCCTAATAGTCCAAAGAAGAACATTGATGTGTATTTACAACCACTAATAGACGAGTTGAATGAGTTGTGGAAAGGTGTTGACACATATGATGCATTTAGGGAACAAAACTTCAAACTAAAAGCTACGCTTATGTGGACGATAAATGATTTTCCAGCATATGGCATGCTATCCGGATGGAGCACTCACGGTAGACTTTCTTGCCCGTATTGTATGAAAGAAAGCAAGGCTTTTACACTTAAGCATGGGAGAAAGACTTCATTTTTTGATTGTCACCGTCAGTTTTTGCCAATGAATCATGCATTTAGAAACAACAAAGGTGCTTTCAAAAATGGGCGAGTTGAAAGGGATCGACCTCCACCTAGGCTATCTAGTGAGGAAATATGGAGTATAGTTCGAAAATACCCTAAGGTAACTGATAAAAATTATCCAATAGGAAAAGAATTACCGGGATTTGGAGTTTATCACCATTGGACTAAACGAAGTATATTTTGGGATTTGCCTTCATGGCGTAAGAATCTTATTCGACACAACCTTGATGTCATGCACGTGGAGAAGAATGTGTTTGACAACATATTTAATACAGTGATGGATGATAAGGATAAGACCAAAGATAACGGAAAGGCTAGACAAGATGTGAAAGAGTATTGCAAGCGTCGTGAGTTGGAGTTGGTTATACAAGCTAATGGAAAGGTGTTAAAGCCAAAAGCATTGTACTCGTTAACTAAGGAGCAAAAGCTAGTGGTATTGAATTGGGTTAAAGGGTTGAAGTTTCCAGACGGGTATGCTTCAAATTTGTCCAGGTGTGTGGATACAGATAGATGCAAGATGCGGGGCATGAAGAGTCATGACTGCCATGTATTCATGGAGAGATTGTTACCAATTGCGTTTAGC
>LBNU01007946.1:0-19365 GCA_014162995.1 Artemisia annua
CGTTCAATTCCTAACTCTATTAAGTCCTTACCTCACTCTATGACGATACGTCAAGTTATCTATCATCAAGCTCACCGATAGCCAACCTACGATGAAAACTACCTTAAATCGATTAACGCACATACGATTCACGTTTCCTAAGACGTTCAAGCTTGTTACCGTATAGGAGGTTACCAGTTTTCTTAGTCTTAACGTAGATGAAACATTTCACCAAATCACAATCACAACATACACATCACATAATAATTAAAGTTAGGTTTCTTAGATCTAAGCAAACACAATTATCTAGCTAGCATGTTAAAGGAAAGAAGCACAAACATAAATTCATACAACAATAGACATATTGTATGGATTGGAATGAAGACTTATCTTTAGATATAAACATGCAACGTTAGAGGGGGTAAAAGTACCTCTAAGGTCTGTGATACACTGAGCTAGGGTTTAACCCTTAAGTTCTCCACCCAAGTTCCTCTCTTAAAACAATGAAAATTCGTCCTATATAATATATAGAGAATACGGGCTGACGGCGTCAGCCCAAGGTGTGACGCCGTCACGCCGACGATTAGGGTTTTGTGATGGCCTTCTTCACGTCGTCACGCCGCCTTGTTCCAGATCTGACAGCCTTCCCTGACGCCGTCACCAAACTAGGCCAAAAACTCTCTGGCCCGTCATGAGTAACTTCCAATTTCTTCACTTCAGTTGTTCCTGACATCGTCACGTTGAAGCTTATGACGCCGTCACCTTCTGTGCACTTTAAGGTCTTTTGAGATTTTGTTGTTTTCCGCACTTTTTCACTCCGAAAACGCCCGAAAATGCTTCTTTTGTGATTTTCTCCTCAAAAGTACCTAAAATGAGAAAAGAAACGACTTTGGGTGAAATCCGATCCAATAATATACGAATTAGGACTCAAACTGACCCCTAAAAATGTAACATTTTTTGTCTCATCAAAATACCAAGAACCAATGATGTGTACAGTTTAGATTTGAAGAATATCAACTCTATTGGAAGAGAAACTTGTCTAGTAGCAAAGGCAACACTTGAAGAAGCACATCTATGGCATAGAAGATTAGGTCATGTGAATTTCAAGAATATCAACAAGCTGGTTAAAGGTAATTTAGTAAGAGGTTTACCTTCTAAAACATACAAGAATGATCATTCATGCTTGGCTTGCAAGAGAGAACTATTAGAGAGCCTTTGGAGTTGCTGTACATGGATATGTTTGGACCTGTTTCTGTTGCAAGCTTAAACAAGAAGAAATACTGCTTAGTTGTGACAGATGATTGCAGCAGATTTAGTTGGGTGTTTTTCTTGGGATTTAAAGATGAAACCTTTGATGTTATTCATGATCTTATAATAGCCCTTGAAAATCAATTACGACTCAAAGTTAGAGGCATTAGATGTGATAATGGGACTGAATTCAAAAACAAGCTTATGGATGAATTTTGTGCCAAGAAAGGGATTAAGAGGGAGTTTAGCATTGCTAGAACTCCACAGCAAAATGGTGTTATAGAAAGGAAGAATAGAACATTGATAGAAGCAGCAAGAACAAAGCTTGCAGATTCTTTATTACCTATTCAATTTTGGGCTGAAGCTGTAAGTACTGCTTGCTATGTGTTAAATAAAGTTTCAGTGACTAAACCTCAGATGAAGACACCTTATTAGTTGCTTATGGGAAAGAAACCAAGTATCAGTTTTATGAAACCTTTTGGCTGTCCTCTGACTATTCTAAACACTATTGATTCTCTGGGAAAATTTGATGGCAAGTCAGATGAAGGATATTTATTGGGTTATTGTACCAATAGAAAAGGATTTAGAGTATACAACAAGGCTACCAAAAAGGTTCAAGATTGTCTTCATGTTGATTTTCTTGAAGATCAAAAAAATCAAAAAAGGTAAAGGTCCTGATTGGATGTTTGATCTTGATATTTTGACTCCTTCTATGAACTATGTACCAGTCAGAGAAGAAAATCAAGTTGTTCACAAAGAAGAAGATTTACAGTACATTGTTCATGGAGTCAATGTTAGACCTGAAGATGTTCCTAATGAAGAACCCATTGGAAAGAAGCAAAGTACTTTTGAACCTCAAAGTACTACTGAACCACAAAGTACTATCCAACCAAACTCCACAGTATCTGATGAAGATCAAGCTATTCAAGATGAACTTAATAGGATACTCTTTCAAGAAACAATAGCAAAATCCTATGAAGATGATCAAAGAAGAGCTTATGAAGCTGCAAAGAAAAGGGGTAAGTTCACAGACTATACTCACATTACTTTGGATCAAAGTACTGCTGAACCAGTTGAAAGTACTGATGATTTGAATACTGCTGATGTAAATGATTCAAACATGCCTGAGTTAGTAGATACTGATGATGAGTTAGAAGATAAAGGTATTTTCTCAAATTCCAATGAAGAACCTAATTTTACAAATTTGGGTGATGATCTTGAAGTTCAAACAACTCCTACTTTAAGAGTTCATAAAGATCATCCTGCTGATCAAATCATTGGACCTTCTACTTCTGGAGTACTCACAAGAACAAAAGTTAAAGGTCTCTCATTGAACAAAAGTTAAAGATCATCCTGCTGATCAAATCATTGGACCTTATGCCTATAAAAGGATCCCTACTTGGCATTAGTGATATACATACATGCAAGTACGATATTAGAGTTAATTAGCGATTAGGGTTGTTAGTGAATCTGTATAATAAGCAGGTTCAAAGTTTGGTTTTAATATAATCGTTGAAGTTCAAAGTTATTCTTCTTAGCTTTGTTGAAGTAGATTCCGCATACTTAACAGAGTTATATCAGTGTTCCATTGTTAGTAATTTAGGATTTATTCAAGATTACTAAACCCTTACAAGCTACATAGTAGTTTGGTCAGAGTATATCGATCCAACAAAATATGTCTTGATGATGGTCTCATATGTTTGTCATGATATATTTCGAAATTATCTGAAGTAGTTGTGTATAAACTGTGGTCATGAGTGCTGGTTTCATAAGTCTTATTTTGTTGTGCGAAATCGAAGGATGGTTCAGTGAGAGATTGACTCGCCTTAGCAACTGCGATGATCGCAGCCGAAAAATTAATTTATCTGATACAACTTTATCATTGATCTATTGAAGAGGACACGTATATTGCCTGATTTAATAGGCCCAAACGACGTCGACGTTTAGCAAACCCAAATACTATCACACATATAAGTAACAAACACTAATACATCATCATATTATTAAACCAAATTATTATTCATAAAAGCATTTTTTTGGGGTAACAATCGTTTTTAACCTTTTGGTTGACTAATTCACGAGGTTTGAACCTACAACCATATAAACTAGACTAACGACAAGAGAATAAAGAGCAACATTACTAGAGTAATTACACTTAATTAAAAGGAAATAAAACTGATATTGTGATCGAACACTAAGTATAACCTTGCAAGTCCTTTCAACCTCTAAATAGGTACTGAAAGCTTTAAGGCTTGGTTACAGGTATTTGGACGAGTGTTAGAGTGGGTTAGTTTGTTTGTAATCTAAATGAGAAAAAATGGCCAATTATTTATTGGACTTTAGGGCAACTTGGAGCACGACACACAAGTAGACTTGTTATTTCTTTGAAAGTAGCGAAACCCGACCTTCTGCTTTAAGGTTTATGCGATGCGGGATGCCTACTGGCATGCTCAAATCTTCATCTTGGTGAGAAACACAAGAGACACGGCACGTCAGTCAACATTGATCAACTATGACCGTGTTACACGCAACATTCCTTTTTCCTTAATAGATGAATTAATATAAAAAATTTTATACAAAATGAACAACAGTTAAATACCTCCACCCATTACGCGCCACACCCATTAAAACCACCTCCCTCACGCGCTACCCAAAGAAAAAAGAGGAGAGAGTTGTGACAACCCTCACCATTTATCTTTTCTGTTTGTGAGTGTGTGTGTGTATTTATTGGGTATATTTATATAAAGTGGGTATTTTTTGAAGTGAGAGGGGTAGTGACCATTGAAGCTGAAAGGTGAGGAGAGTAGTGATATGCTAAATGATTATGTGGCGCTTATACGAAGGTGAGAGGAATCATGACCATTGTGTCTAGCATAAGTATAAGCTTGCAACCGTATTAGATACATATTGTTAATATTGATTTTAAGTTATATCGTGTATATCTCTACTACTTATAAAGCATGCATACTATTTTTCTTAAACATAGAAATAATTAAATTTGAGTAATGTGTAATGTCTATGTTACCCTTTAAACTTAAATTTGATCATAATAACAGAACTACCATATATGCATTAATTTATTAAATGGCAAGTTTTACTTTTTTGAAATGCTATACATTATACACGGTTATAAGATTTCAAGTTTTTAAAATGATAGGTATCATTGATTAAAAATTGTAACAATATCTACTATTAAATTAATAGTGCCAATATTTTTTTAATACTTAAACTTTTATCATTTTTCTAACTCATAGATTTTTTTCTTCACAATAACTATAAACTAAACCCTTAAGTGTTGCATCAAAAGTCACAGCAAAATCATAAATTTTTTGTTGTTATACATCGTTGTTATGCATCTAGTAGTTACAAATTAGGAAAACTACATAAATTACATTTGGTATAATGTTTGTTATTTTACTTTTCGCAAGAACTAATAATGTGGGATGATAACATGGGAGGGAATTTGCAACATTGTGGCGCCAAAACATTTTTACTATGTCAACTATCATTTTGATTAATTTTTGTTTTTTCAAATAAAAGATTGTGGTTAATGAATTGGTAAAAAAATGGAGGGAACTAAAAATTAGTGAGCCGCCAATTATCTTGGCAAAGAACAAAAAGTAAAAATAAACTACTGTGAAGAATTACACCCAAACTATATTATTATACCCAAGTCCATCGCTAATCCGTAGCTAAGTGAAAAAACTAGCGACGTACTTGAGACAGCTTAAAAAATACATCGTTATGTCGTCAGAGTTCTGTCGCTAATAGTTGCAACCTAAGTTCGTCTCTAACTCCGTCTCTATATGATTACATTTAGCGATAGAATTGTGACAGGTGCGTAACTCATCTCTAAATTTGTTATTGATTTGTCACTAATTTGTCGCTAATTTAAGAAAGCCAATTTTGTATCTAATCTATCTCTAATTTATCACTATGAACCATTTTTTTGTGACAGACTAATTCGGTCGCTAATTTCCGTCGCTGTTGCTCAATATTCTAGTAGTGTTAGGCAGAAAGAAAAAAAAAATATAAATCCGTATTTCATGCTTTAACAACCGATCTTAGACCGTATTAGGCAGATCTACAAAAAGTTTTCTAGGATTCCTTGGCCTAAAACTTGGAATTTGGCTGATGGCGTGGCCACATATAAGAAGTCCATTGAGCTGCTAAAACATGCATTGAGAGCTGCTAATATTTATTGAAGTCATTCTGTTTTTGTTACTGTTTATATCATATATTTTTCATATTATATTTTTATTGCCATAACTAAGCTCTGTTCATAAAACACAAAGTTAAAATGTCATTTATACCCTCATGTTCATGTGCGAGGCGCATGATGGGGTTTTATCAGTCAAAATTAACGTTTGTTTGGTTAAGGGACTATGAGTGTTAAGTATTTTAGAATTAAGAACTATCTGCATCAGAAAAAAGTAAAAAGACAATTTGTGAAAGTCGACGTAAATCACAGTGACTGATGAACTCAAATAAGTACATTTTATTAGCATGAGAATCGACACTTAATGGCTTACTTTTGTTATTCTCAGTTATAAACAAGCAATTGGTGAAACTTGGCGATTTTGGACTAATTATGGAGCAAAACTAGCAAGATGTCATAAGTCCACTGAAATCCAGAAGATGCGCCGTATCTCTCTCAACAGATACGCCGCAATATCATACTTAGATGAATTCGAAGACCATTGCCTGACTTTGAAGAATGCGCCGCATGTAATTCTATCATGCGCCGCATATGAAACTTTGGTCAACGAAGAAGATCAAGCTCGTTCTACTCCAGATACGCTGCATTATGCTTCTGACATACGGCATATCACTATCAAGAATTCACCAAATACAATCCAAGATACTGAAGGACATGCGCCGCATACAAGATCAAGATACGCCGCATCTAAAGGCGGTGTACGAATATTCTGGAATTTAATAATCTTGGACCCCACGCGAAGTTACCTTGATACGCCGCATCGGACCAATCCGATGCACCGTATTGGCCATATACAATCCTTACCGAGACATCAAGTGAAGATTAGAATCTTAAAAAAGAAGTCAAAGAATACAAGTCGACACTTGAAGATGCTTTCGTATTTTGGCCGTAAAATCTTCATCCGGACTCCGTTTTAGTTGATTCAAGCGGCCACGGAAAGAGAAAAAGGAGATCTATCTGAATCTGATGGAGATGAGGCGCATCAAGTCTTTAGATGCACCGTATTGGCTGATGCTCCATATCAAAATTCTAGATATGCCATATCTTGTCAGTTTCAGACTTGGAGGCTACGTTTACTTATAGATGCCGCTCATCTAACTCTCTAGATGCACCGTATCAACCCATATTTGAGAATCTATAAATACCGGGCTCATTAACGAATTAGGGTATCTTTGGGAACCCTTAGGGTCATTCCCAGATGATCAAAACCCCTCCCAACAGTAGAAGATCAACCTAGAAGACCTAATTACCCTTGAGGAGCATCTCTAATCATTGTTAGCGTAACGTATTCATTGTGTTTAATACTCTATTCATTATGATTATGTTTATGTGCTTTGTTATAGAGATTATGGGCTAACACCCTTTTATGTTAGCCAAGTTTATGATTATTTGATGTTATGATGTGTTTCTAATTCGATTGGTTGCTCAGTCTTCTTTTTAATTACTTATGTTAAATAGTTTTGCTTTATTGTAATAGTAAGCTTTAATTCATCAGGATTGATGGCCGGTAGTATGCGACTGCGGAAAATCATATGCCCGCCTTAAAATTGCTTTCTCATCAATTAAAGTCTATATGTTTGATGTCTTTGGTGAATTTATATTGGTGCTTTGATAACCTCTGTGTCTAGCTGAGCATTGCTTGGGCCGCCATACCCCTTCCTCGCCTATTTAATCTGACGTCTTTGGATAAATAGGATAGTCATAAGTAATCATTAAGGGTTTACTCGCCGATATAATGAAACCAACGAGATAGGTTTAATTAATATATACTTCATATAGAACTAGCAATAAAATAAGTGACAAACTATTTATCATAAACATTGTAATTATTAAGCAGCTTTATGCGGATTCCTATTAATTGTGACAGGATTAATTGTATGGAATCTAGACTCTAGGTATACAAGAGGTAGGATTGACCGCGCCTAGTCTTGAGCACTAATCACTGCAGGTTTTAGGAACTTATTAAAACATCATCATATATGAAACTTGGTTAACACACTCTTCTTATCTTTGGTATCTTCTATTGTTTGTTTATCTTAGTTAATTTAGTATAAAACCAAACCCGTGCCAGTCTCTCAGGCTGAACCCCCCTTTATGTTAGTTTAGGAGAGTCGAATACCTTTAGAATTAGTATATTAGAAATCTCACTCTTAGTGATCGACACCCTACTTACCAACTAGGCTACATTGATCGAGTACACTGCCCGTTAGTGTTGTTATAGGTTAAGTCGGCAAAATATAAATTTAAAACTTGATAAAGAATAATCACCTATATAACGACACATCAAGTTTTTGTCGCCGTTGCCGGGGAGTGAATTTATATTTTTGCTAGTTTTTTTTGGTATTTTTCTATTTTTAGTTTGCCTTTGTGTGTTTGTCTGTTTGTTTGTTTACTGTCTGTGTGTCTGTCTCAGAAAGGAGATACGGCGTATTCTTTTATGTGAATACGGCGCATCTTTCAGTTTCAATACGGCGTATTCTTGTCTGTGAATACGGCGTATTGACGCTCTGTGGGCAAATTTTTTTTTTTAGTTTGTGTGATTTTTAGTACGTTTAAATTTTTCAAAAAAAAATGTTACAGGAAGATAATACGACGTATCCATTGTCCGTTGGATACGGCGCATTAACTTTTATCGATACGGCGTATCTATTGTCTGTTAGCTACGGCGTATCGATCTTCTGTGACCCCAAAAATATTTTTCGTTTTTAATTTTTTGTGTGTGTTTAAATTTTATAAAAAAATAAAAAAAAATAAAAAAATAAAAATAAAAATTGTTGCAGGAAGCTAATGCGACATATCCATTGTCTGTTGGATACGGCGCATTGGCTTGTGTCGATACGGCGTATCTATTATCTATTAGATACGGCGTATCGATCTTCTGTAACCCCAAAAATATTTTTCGTTTTTAACTTTTTGTGTTTATTTAATTTTATTAGTGTTTAATTTTTATTAAAAAAAATTGTTGCAGGAAGCTAATACGGCGTATCCATTGTCTGTTAGATACGACGTATTAACTTGTGTCGATACGGCGTATCTATTGTCTGTTAGATACGACGCATCGATCTTTTGTGACCCAAAAATATTTTTTGTGTTTATTTAATTTTTGGTATTTAGTTTTTATTTTTGTTTCGGTTACTACTGTTCTTGGTTGTTTATCTTTCAGGTAATAATGAAGATTGATAATCCGGAAATCAGGGTGGAGTCAGGCTCGTGACTTAAACAAAAACAAGCGCTTCGTGGGAGGCAATCCATGCCTATCTTTTATTTTGTTTTTAGTTTATTTTTATTTTTGTATTTCTGTCAGTTGGTCAATACGGCGCATGCACTTTTAGTGGATGCGGCGTATTAGTTACAGGAAGTTGATGCGGCGTATCCAATATTCCATGGATACAGCGCATCGACACTCTGACCTGTAATTTTTCGTATTTTTATTTTCCTAACCAATGATTAACGAGATGTTCTCGAGTCTATTTTTCTGTGTTCTCAATATTTTTACAGGTCTGGACAATTGAAGATGTTAATAAACTCCCGAATTACATATGCTCGCATTCTTACCATGGAGGATCATACCGAGCAAATCTCAGAGGAGTTTTCCGTTCTAATTCTTTCTATTTCCTGTTTTTAATTTCAAAATTAAACAACGAGGACGTTGTTTATCTTAAGTGGGGGGATGGAGAATTAGAACGTTTACTTGTCCTTATTTCTCAAAAATATGCTTAATATGCACTTAATATGCCAAAATTTAAAATTTTTCTAGCATGTTTTTATTAAATCTAAGTTGCATGACCGCACACATAACCCTTATTTCCAAATTGTGAGAATTAAGCCTATTCCGTTTCCTAATATTTTACCCAAATTCCACAAAAATATGAGTGTGCCGGTGACTTGTAGTAAACTTTAGAACTTGGCTTGTATACTATTCGAGACCACCATAATGAGTATTATTGATATAATTGGAGTGACTTGTCTAACTTGGTAAATTTCTAGGATTACACCCAAAAAGCCTAATATATGTTTTGTTTATTAACTAACTACACTGGTTAGTTAACCCCCGTATAAACCCTTCTGTTTACTCTCATTTTTAGAGTAAGATACCCCTAGAAAAACCCTCAGAGCCATTCCTTTCGTTTCTTACACCTCTGTTAATTGTTTCGTTACACCTTTACACCTTAGCCTACCCTGTAGATTTAAGTCCGTGGTTAGTTGCTTTTGGTAAAAGTGTGTATTCCCCGCGTTTTCTGTGTTCGTGTGCGTAATTATTATCTATGGTTAGGTCAAGAATTGCACAATGCAATGGGAAGTGAAAGTACATATTTTTTAGTTTATTTTTCGTTTGTTTACTACTTTCACTATTATTTTTTATATCTAAAGTTATGAAGATTTTTTGTGATGGTGAAGTGGTGAAATTTTACACCATTAGTTAGTTATTAAAATAAAAAAAATCGAAACAAAAAATTCGAAAAAAAAGAAAAAGAAAAAAAATCGAAAAAAAAGAAAAGAAAAAGAAAGAAGAAAGTTGAAAGTTTGTTAAACCAACGATGTAAAGTTATTTAAGTGGTTCATATGGCCACTATTTGTTGTACTATATATACGGATTGCAAGGAAGTTGGTCATTATGGAAACGCCAACTAAGGTTTATTCTTTGATTAAGATATTATTGAGTCTAATTCGTGTCTACCCAAAGCGTGAGTTTCAAGTGTCAAAGCGTGAGTTAGTCAATGATATGTGTCTTATTCATGGGATGGTTGGGAAAGTGATTAACCACACTTAGGACTTTAATCTATTTGTTTGTTTATTTTTATTTTACACAAATTTTTATCCCAACTATTATCCATACCCAACCATATTGTTATATTCGTTGTTAGCTTTCGAGCATCCGGATATGATGATGGCCAAATGAGAATGTTGAATGTATGAATAAGGTAGTGACCATCCGAGTATTAGATTAATTGACTAGCGCGCTAAGCGATCTAGTGTGTGACTTGGTGACCATCCGTTATGCAAATAACGCGCTAGCGATCCAAGAAGTGCACTAGTGACCATCCGTTAGTTGAAGCGTCGAGGACTTGCGCTAGCGATCTACTGAGTTTGTGCAGGAGATNATTTGCTTTTATCAAAATATTTTATTTTGTTTCTAATTCATTAAGTGTTTGGTTGTGCAATTATGATAAAACGAATAAGTGCTTAATTGTAAAAATACATCCTATTTAGGATACATTTTCATAAGTTTAATCTATGGTTTACTTGGGGACAAGTAAAGTTCAAGTGGGGGGATATTTGATGAACTCAAATAAGTACATTTTATTAGCACCATTTATCCTATGTTCTTCGATTGTTTTATATTATGTTACATGAGAATCGATACTTAATGGCTTACTTTTGTTATTCTCAGTTATAAACAAGCAATTGGTGAAACTTGGCGATTTTGGACTAATTATGGAGCAAAACTAGCAAGATGTCAAAAGTCTACTGAAATCCAGAAGATGCGCCGTATCACTCTCAACAGATACGCCGCAATATCATACTTAGATGAATTCGAAGCCCATTGCCTGACTTTGAAGAATGCGCCGCATGTAATTCTATCATGCGCCGCATATGAAACTTTGGTCAACGAAGAAGATCAAGCTCGTTCTACTCCAAATACGCCGCATTATGCTTCTGACATACGGCGTATCACTATCAAGAATTCACCAAATACAATCCAAGATACTGAAGGACATGCGCCGCATACAGATCAAGATACGCCGCATCTAAAGGCGGTGTACGAATATTCTAGAATTTAATAATCTTGGACCCCACGCGAAGTTACCTTGATACGCCGCATCGGACCAATCCGATGCGCCGTATTGGCCATATACAATCCTTACCGAGACATCAAAGTGAAGATTAGAAGCTTAAAAGAGAAGTCAAAGAATACAAGTCGACACTTGAAGATGCTTTCGTATTTTGACCGTAAAATCTTCATCCGGACTCCGTTTTAGTTGATTCAAGCGGCCACGGAAAGAGAAAAAGGAGATCTATCTGAATCTGATGGAGATGAGGCACATCAAGTCTTTAGATGCACCGTATTGGCTGATGCTCCATATCAGAATTCTAGATACGTCATATCTTGTCAGTTTCAGACTTGGAGGCTACGTTTACTTATAGATTGTAGGATCTAAACACACACCTTGTATTAGAGTGATACTTTGAGTTATATTATTAAGCACGCGGAATATACTTACCAATACTTAGAATATGAATTGTATGATGTAATGTAAGTGAGAACAGTTGTAAGTTTAACACAAAGCTTCAATATTATTGATAATAATACGAGTGATCTTGCTTATCACTAGGGTTACACCTTGAAGCTTTCTTGGGTTGATACGTACCTAGAACAATGACCTAGGACCTCCTTTTATAGCACAAGGAGTCCTTTACAAGATAAATATAAAGCTATCATAATAGAATATACACAAGATCTTTTCTATATTTATCTACATACGAATACATTACAGTTATCCTAACAGCAGTGGTAATAATATGTACTAGCAGTGGTAATGTGTTTCCACTGCTAGTGCATTCTTCAGCAGTGTCTTCCACAAGCTTATCAGTGGTAACTGTTAGCTTTATTCCCAACAATCCTCCCCTAAACTTATGATTTCTCTGCAAATCAATAAGTTTCTTCAATCTGCATCATCTCTTAGGATTTGGGGAATTCTTCCAAACACTTCACTTTCTTCTTAATGCTTGAATAGCTCTTGAACATTGTTCTTGAATCCTTTTTATCAATGCTCTTACCTTCTCAGTATCTTCATGAACTCTTATTTGTGTTGACAACATTGAAGTAAGAGTTCCAGCTCTAAGTGGATATTCTTTCTCAGCAAACATAAAAGCATCCACTCCAGCTTTTGTAGAAACATGATGAACTTCACATGAGTCATAATAAATCCATGTAGTTTCCACACCTATAGCTTCAAACTTCCAAAAGTTATCATTAATGTTTGGTTCATAGAGCCTTCTTAAATCAACCCACAACTGCATTTCCTTCACATCTTTAAGACTGCCAGCATCAAATCTTTCTTGAACCAATCTCCACAGTGCATCAAGATCATCTCTGTCACATGCTTTGATAAGTTCTTCAAACTGAATGAATGATGAAGTTTCACCACCTAGCCTTGTAATTTTCCATGTTGAAGCAAAGTTGCTAGCAGTGTAAACTTCCCAATCAATGATAGGATGTCTGACTTGCAGTGGGTCTGGATAAAAATCTTCTTCTTCTATCAAGATCATACCAGTCAGCTGTTCTTCTGTGAATTTCTCAGACTGAACCTTTTGTTCTTCAACAAATCTTGTTTTCTTTTGAGTCTGAGGTTCTTTATCTTTAGCCTTTCTCTTCAGGTGAGGAAATCTTCTTTCTTCTTCTTCAGAGTTCATAGGAATAAAGTCAAGATCTTGCCTTTTAACTCTGTAGTAGACACCTTCAACCTGATCATGGGTCATCCCTTTGAATTTATGCATTTTCCAGCCACCAACATGACAACAGTAAGTCTTCATCCATGAAATAACTTGTGCCTTAGTTGGTTGCCTTGATTTCTTTTGACCCTTTCTGACTGAACCAATTGCTTCTTGAAGTGCTTGTCTATTCTTCATCTCAATAAAATCCTTCAACTGAGCTGTTCTTTGTTCCTCAGTTAAGGTCTTATCTGCAACAAGGTCAATTGCTTTCTTCTTGATTACTGGATCATTTTTAACCAAGAATTCAACTTCTTCATCTGTAGGTACATATGTGCATTCTGGAGTCTTCTCTCTCAGAATTGTAGGTGGAACAGTGGAAATTGGATTTACATCCATAGGAGCAGTGGTTTCCATTCTGTCTAATCTTTTAGCCTCCATGAAGTCTGCAATCTCCATTTCATCCAATCTCTTTTTGTTTGCAACTTCATATTCTCTAAACTTTCTGGCAACTTCAGCATCATAATCAACTTGAGCTTGTACTCTCCTTTTAACCTTCCTTTTTGGTTGCTCTTCACTCTGCAATACTGCTTTACCCTTTTCTTTTCTTATCTTCTCAATTTCTTCCTCTGCAGTGGTAATGGTCTGACCAGCAGTAGGAACCATTTGCTCTGCTGTGGTAATATGAACTTCAGTGCAAATTGGTTCTGCAGTGGAAATATTTGTTGCAGCAGTGGAATCTTTTTGCCCTGGTTGATCTGTATCAAGTTGCTGCTGTAGAGGAATTTCTTGCTCTTCAGTATCATCCATTTGCTCAAATGCCAAATCTTTAACTCCAAAATCAAAATCAACATCAAAATCATCTTCTTCTCTGAAATCAATTCTCCTCCCCTTGGTTTCAGCATCAGTTTTCCTCCCCTGTTTGGGAGAATTCCCAAAATCTTCAAAGAAATCTTCACTAGGAGAGGATGAAGAAGAAATCATCAACTTTGCAGTCCTCTTCTTTTGCTTTAACCCCTGTACTTCATCCTTCAAGGCTTGAATCTCTTGTTTCAAAGCTGTAACATCCTTGGCATGTTGCTCCTTTACTTGTGCCAAGTCTTTCTCCAGAGATCCAACCTGCTTTGTTAATTTGGTACATAATGCCATCAATTCCATTGGTTGCTCACTGCCCTCAACACTTCCAACTGTGTTACCTGTTGGGAGAGGTGAATCATAGGGCAAAGGTTCAGAATCCTCCCTAGCAGGGCTAGGTTGAAGCCTGGAACCACCACTGCTTGTTCCAACACCAAAAGGATCAGGAACATGCTGTGTTGTGATGAGAGGAGATGGCTGTTTTTGCCTCCTCTCATAGGTATGAGTAACTGGTGGAGTATAATCAATAGATGGAACAGTTATTGTAGGTGTGGTTTGAGATACAACTGGGATTGTTGCATCTGCACCCTGTACCTGTGCAATTCTTGCAAGCATTTGAGGAAAAAGTGGTGTAAAAGCCCAATTGCCAACCTTATCCATATTTTGAAAAACTTTGGGCTTAAGGTAACGAATTTTGTAAACTCTTTTATGGGGTTGCAGTTGAAATTCATTTAACACAGCTTGCACAAACCTTGGATACATCAAAAATTTTGTTGAACTCTTTACATTGCCTTGCATACTTGAAAAAATATATTTAGACCAATTAAAAATCCTATTTTTAGCTAGACAAACCAAAGGGTAAGCCATTGGTGAACTAAATTGTTCATAAGATGTTTTCTTAGGACTAAGGCAATGTAATAGAGTATGAATCAAAAATCTCCAATGAGGACAAAAACCACTCTTTTTGAAAGTAGCCCTTTTGTCAGTGGTATTGTACCCCATGGATGAAAGACTTTCCCAAATTTCTGGCATAGGTAATGTGATGATACCATTGAGATCATCCAATTGGAGAATTCTCCTCAAGGATGACTCAGTAACATCAATAGTTACCCCATCCACTGTGGCTCTAAGAGCATCCACAGATTCATGTGTATGTCCATCTTCAGTGGTTATGGACTCAACAGAGTTCCAAAACTGCTTGATTTGAGAGATATAGATTGTGGGATTAAGAAGTAAAGCATACCTCACGTGAGTAGTGTTTAGAAAGTCCACAATCTGATGAAAAAGAGGACCACTCTTGTCGTTTGACTTTTCCAAATTAGCCACTTTGCTATGCTCAACTGCAAAGGTTATTGATGCCATAGTATCTTTTGATGAAAAATAAGTTGTGTTAGTATGAATTGAATAATAAACTCACCAATTGAGAGAAAAATATATATATTGCTAGGGTTTGAGAGTTATGCGCAAGAAAGAATTATCTATGGAAAATATTTATCTTTTAGAGAATAAATATAATTAGGAAAGTAGATAATCTTCTAAAAAAAAATTTACCCTATTAATATGGAAAGCAGTTACTCTCAACGGCTAGTAAAAAGTTTGTTACTGACACAACAGTTGTAACGGCTAGTTCAACAGTGGTAAAAATAACACTGGCAGTGGCAACTGTGAACTAGCAATGGGAATTTTTCACAAAATTTTCAAAAGCAGTGGTAAAATAAATATATAAAAATTAAACTGCTTTCTACATAGTTTTTAGCAAACTACCAGCTATTAACGGATTTGATATGTCTTTACCATGAGCCGTTTGCTATGGACTAGCCAACTCTTAATCATAAAGAATATGGTGAGTTGATAACCATATAGTTTTTGGTAAACTATCAACCATAAACGGATTTGTGAAGTCTTTACCAGTAGCCGTTTGCTCAGGACTAGTTGATTCTTATGTGGATTAGACATGGTGAATCAATAACCATTTGTTATGTATCTCAGTTATACACCTTTAATGATCAACTCCCAGCAAAGATTGGTTATGTACCTGCAAGAGTTAGTATAATAAAGCAAAATAATCATAACCAAACTTGTGCTTAACCAAAGTTACTTGTAACCAAACTACTATTCACAAATATCTTCCAAAGTCAACCTGATAATATCTATATTTACTTTTCAACCTACCTAAATTGGTGAAAGTAAATATCTCAATTAATGAGACCTTTTAGTTAACTTTGCCTATATAAAGTGACTCGACTCTCTATTATCTTCACCAAAACACATTATATCTTCAGTAAAAAGAACATTGTTTTTCTTGTCACACATCTCTGACACACTAAAGAGATTATACTTAAGCTCTTTTACATAGTACACAGGTTCAAAATCCAAGTTACCAGTTTTAATAACACCTTTACCAGTAACTTTACCGTTTACTCCTCCTCCAAAGCTGACATCATGTCCATCAAAGTATTCAAAATTTGATAGATAGGACTTGTTGCCAGTCATGTGCCTTGAACATCCACTGTCTGTGTAGCCTTGGTCTGATCTTTTTGTCCTTGGATGTTCCTGCACATATAATAAAGGAGTTAGTTTCCTTTGGAGACCCAAGCCATGATTGACTTGGATCTGCCTCGTGTATCAATATAGTTAAATCTATCAAAGGTCATTGATACACCATTGGGATTGTTTGTTGTGATATTTCCTTTAGGTTTCCATTCCCAACGTGCTGAGGCCTTCACAGCATTTCCCATATTACCCCTGTTCTTGTTTACAACTTTAAGAGTGGAAACTTTTGTTTGAGCAGTGGTAACTGCTGGTTTAGACTTAGGTACCCACTGTTGGTTATTTTGAACCCTTTTGTTATAAAAAGCCCTTTTTCCTGTTTGTACAGATTTAACAAAAGTTGTTTTAGGTTTTACAATTGAAACAGGTGATTTAGGAAGAGCAGTGTTATCATTTTTAGCAGTGGCAAAAGATTTAAGTCCACTTCTCAACAAAACTGCTCTTGGGATCATGTTGCTGTGAGTATTAGGGTGTGATTTGTTTTGAAACTTGTTTGAATCCACCCTCTTTTTCCCATAAACTTCCCTTCTCCCAACATGATAGTCACAATTAGCATGTAAATGGTCAAAGCTACCACAGATAAAACATGCTTTATTGTTGATAACAAACTTACTACCTAGTTGTTGAGATTTTACATGATTCCAACTCCTCTGATTACCCCTAGGAGTTAATGACTTATTTCTATACATCTCAGCATACCTTACAGTTTGTCTAGGCTTATTAACTTGTTTCCTAGGTTCCTCTGTAATGGTATTAACAACTTGTGGGATAGAAGCCTCTACTTTCTTTTTAACACTCTCATCTATTACAGATGAGTCACTTGCACTTTCAAAAACATCAGTTTCATGCTTAACCTCTTCCTCACTTTTCACAAATTTAGGAGGACCATATTCAAGAATAGGTTCCTGAAAATCTTCTAGTCCTGTATGTGCTAAATCTATGCCAGGGGGTGCTGGAATACCCCTTAGTGGTGGAGGAACTGTATTGTATCCTAAACCAGACTTAGCTTTGTTAGTAATTTGTTTTTCCCAAATTTTATCAATTGACTTAGATTGATAATATAAGGTATCAACAGATAAGTTGACATTCTCATTTACCTTTCTAAGCCTTTCAAGCTCTTCTTTAAATGCCTCATTCACTGCTATCTTATGATCTAACTCTCTTTTACTAATAACCATATCATCATTAAATTTTGTCTCATTACCTCTATAATGCTCAAGTTGTTTTTCTAACACAGATATACCTCTTCTAAGATTTGAAACAAGATAGTTAGCAGCAAACAACTCTTTTCTATGGTTTTCAAGTAATTCATTCAGCCTTTCACATTCTCCAGAAGCCCTACATGTTTTAGAACAACATTCAAAGTTTTGTACCTCAGAGTCAGAGAAGGCCATGAGAGCATGTTCTGTTGCAATGAGAGCAGCATCTCAAGGTTTTTCCTCTTCATCATCAGCCATGAAACTCCAATCATAGCTCACACCATCAATTGCCAGCATTGCCTTTGGTTCCACCACAATTGGTTCCTTCTTTTGCTTGTACTATGTGGATCGGTTATCCTGCTTCCTTGGTCTCCTGCATTCCCTAGCAAAATGCCCCAACTTGTGACAGTTGAAACACTCTACTTTCTTCTTATCAAACCCTGCAGTTTCACTTCCATTGATGTGGACTGGCTTGCCAGTCTTCTTGTAGAATCTCCTAGCTCTCATGCTGAGAAGAGCTACTTGCCACTTTATGTCCATCTCCTCTGTTGGGAATAAAGCTAACAGTTACCACTGATAGGCTTGTGGAAGACACTGCTGAAGAATGCACTAGTCTAGACTTAGCTTTGTTAGCAATTTGTGCTCCCCAAATTTTATCAATTGACTTAGATTGATAATATAAGGTATCAACAGATAAGTTGACATTCTCATTTACCTTTCTAAGCCTTTCCAGCTCTTCTTTAAATGCCTCATTCACTGCTATCTTATGATCTAACTCTCTTTTAAGAATAACGATATTATCATTAAATTTTGTCTCATTTTCTCTATAATGCTCAAGTTGTTTTTCTAACACAGATATACCTCTTCTAAGATTTGAAACATTATAGTTAGCAGCAAACAACTCTGTTCTATGGTTTTCTAGTAATTCATTTAGCCTTTCACATTCTCTAGAAGCCCTACATGTTTTAGAACAACATTCAAAGTTTTGTACCTCAGAGTCACAGAAGGCCGTGAGAGCATGTTTTGTAGCAATGAAAGCAGCATCTAAAGGTTTTTCCTCTTCATCATCAGCCATGAAACTTCAATCATAGCTCACACCATCAATTGCCAGCATTGCCTTTGGTTCCTCCACAATTGGTTCCTTCTTTTGCTTGTACCATGTGGATCTGTTATCCTGCTTCCTTGGTCTCCTGCATTCCCTAGCAAAATGCCCCAACTTGTGACAGTTGAAACACTCTATTTTCTTCTTATCAAACACTACAGTTTCACCTCCATTGTTGTGGATTGTCTTGCCAGTCTTCTTGTAGAATTTCCTAGCTCTCATGCTGAGAAGAGCTACTTGCCACTTTATGTCCATCTCCTCCAAGTCATCCTCATCAATTTGCTCTATGTCTTCATGAGTTAATATAGAGCCATTAACATGAGTGGAGATAAAGGCATAAAAGGTAGGATCTCCAATACCAGCAACCTTCTTCTTTGAACCTGCAATGGTGACAAGAGCATTACCAGTGGAAACAGTAGAACCAACAGTGGCAATGTCATCATCACTGTCATCTTCAGAATCATCACTGTCAACTGAGGTTGACACCAATGCCAAGCTGCTAGAGCTTGAACTAAGCTTCCCTGTCTTCTTCAATCTTTGTTCAATGAGTTTGAAGTTATTGTAAAGATCATTGAGCTTCATAGTTTCAATTTCTGGTTTGTTCTCAAAGACTGTAACATTGGTATGAAACTCAGAGGGCAAGCTTCTTAGAAACTTCAAATTGAGGTCTTCCTGTTCTACCTCAATTCCAAACACAGTCAATTGAGTGACAATCTTCTGTAGTTTGGTGAAAATGCTGTCAAGTGATTCATTGCTTGAAGCAGTGAAGTTTTCATAGC
>LBNU01007949.1:16044-49105 GCA_014162995.1 Artemisia annua
AGGATAAAATTCGTCATCCTTGATTTTTCACAAGTTCCCAAACTAAGCTTATGAACGAGATCACCGTTTACTTACAAGTTAGATGTCAATACTACTCATCGTAGTTACTTGTGTAAAACCTCTTGTTCCCATATCTTAGTGTATCTATTTATTTTATTTTTGTTGAGAAATGAATTGCTTCATATTTCTCGTTCCAATATGAATTAGTCCGATAAAGATACCAAGAATTCTAATGCTAAGTAGTTAGTCATCTTCTCTTAAGAAAGTTTGCTCCAAAAATGAGGTCCACATCAAGGATATTGGATACATACTCAAAGACTTTGGAATACATCAAAATAGACATAAGTTGGAGAGTACCTTCACGTGCACCTCATGCGCCCGATCTAGGATCATTCGCATGCACCTCACGTGCTACCAACTTTAGTCTTAACACTTAAGCTCATAATCCATAAATCTCAACATAAATCCTTATTCTTTCTTTTGATTTTTCGCTTTTTCACTTTTTTTTCATACTTTTTCTTGATATTTTTTTTCACTTTTTGCTTTTTTTCCTCATTTTTTTTCTTTCTTTTTCTTGCCTTAGTAACTTTTCAACTCCGAACCTTCACGGTTTCAATCCAAGACCTACCGCCTTTAGAAGTAGGATCCAAGGTCCGATCTCAATCCGGAGTCTCAAAGCACCTTAGCTCTAATGAATATCGGGCTTTAAAGGGTAGCTCCGAAACCACATACGTACAACTCAATACATCAAAATACAATACAATACAACTCGAGATAATGGGGTGTATCCTTGATGTGTACCCAATTTTTCAAACAAAGATTCTCTTAAGAAGATAAAGAACTAAATTTCGTCAAAACCAAAATATCTTTAATTAATATACACAAGATATGGGGTGAAACAAGCTGATGGGAACGAAAGGCCACAAGTACCTTCGATGAGCTTTAAAGAGAACCACTACTCCACGTATGGTAACTAACTTCTAAATAAACACTATCATATCTCATTCTCCGCATTTTGAAAATCCCAAATAATGAGATNGAAACCACATACGTACAACTCAATACATCAAAATACAATACAATACAACTCGAGATAATGGGGTGTATCCTTGATGTGTACCCAATTTTTCAAACAAAGATTCTCTTAAGAAGATAAAGAACTAAATTTCGTCAAAACCAAAATATCTTTAATTAATATACACAAGATATGGGGTGAAACAAGCTGATGGGAACGAAAGGCCACAAGTACCTTCGATGAGCTTTAAAGAGAACCAACTAATCCACGTATGGCATCTAACTTCTCAATAAACACTATCATTTCTCGCTCTTCGCTTTTTTAACAAATCTCAAATAATGAGATCCGCGAATACTTAGCCGATAATCAAGCCACGCATATATAAAGTCAGATACGGAAACTTGCAAACTCTAAAAGAATTCGCATTTTATAGCTTCTTATGTAAAAGACTAGCGAAAGCTTTTAAAGCTGCGCATATATAAAGTAATGTACGGGAGCCGACAAAAGAGTAGCTCCTTGTGTACAAAACTAGCACGAGCTTATGTGATCATCATTGGTTAAGGGAACAAGCTAGGGCTCAACACACCCGATCAAGTCAAAATATTATTCCTACTCTCACCAGCAAGAAAGTCAACATGGTGTCAAAACACTTATTCTATTTTTGCACAACTTTTTCAACTTTTTTTTATATGCTTTTGTGCTTTTTCACAACATTTTCATCAAAAATTTTCAAAATTTTTCAATTTTTTTTACGAAAAACGGGGTTGCGAGAGTAAACGACAAATGAAAGTGCAAAGTCAATCGAATCGAAGATTCACCCCCCCAGACTAAAGATAAACATTGTCCTCAATGTTTCTAAGGTAAGGGTAATCCTAACGAAAGTCTAGGGCCGTTTATTAAGTATGCCAAAGATAACGTTAGTCGATAATATTGTAGGATATATGGATTTCCCGTAGAAGCAACGATGAATGAGACTCGAGTGGAGAGAATGACAAACAACGAGCACGAGAGTCTTCATTATTCGGGCAAATCCTGGACATACACAAACAACCACGAAAACACAAGAATGGAAGAGGTCGCCCTCCTCACGTCACATTAGAAAGAAATAAGAAAGAAAATAAAAGGATAAGCATGGGGTGCCTCCCACGAAGCGCTTGTTTATTATCGAGTCGTACAGCTTAGACTCGCCCCAAATTTACTTTTTCTTGGGGGAGCAAATGGAACGGACACCCGGAAAAAACGGAGATGCCGGGGTCAAAAACGGTATCCTCACTCCCGGAGGAGTGGAAAAGTGAAGAAATCATGGGATAAGTAAAGAATGGGTAAAACACTCGGATGATAAAAGCAAAGTCGAATTCTGAATCAAGGGTGGGTTGGGCGGTTAAAATTTTAAGCACCGGATCATCATGATCAAAAGTCTCGTCCACCACTCCAAAAGTATCTTTATTCGTATCATACTCAAAATCTACATCCGGTGGTTTCGCGGGCGGACGAGGAGATGGAAGATCAAAAAGAAATGAATCATCCTCGTCATTCTCAATACCCGGAGGTATCGAGTCATCCGTAGCAAGAAATAGATCGACATCCTCTAAAAGAGGGTCACGAGACGGATTATCGGAAATAAGTAAAGAATTAATTTCAAAATTAAAGCACTCGTAATCCGGAAGAGAGATATCAGCAGGAATAGTGGGATTGCCACTACTCGTCTCTTCAAATCGAAAAATTTCAAGCTCGAGTAAGAAATCACTATCCATATCGGGGATAGGAGAAGAAATCGGAGGATCATGTAATGCCTCGATTTTAGAAATGAGAAGATAAGTGTTAGATAATTTCTCACGAAGAACATCATCTTGAATTTCATTGTTAATATCTTCATCATTCTCTTATTCTGAGCTGACGAGCTCAGAAGGTACTTCATCAACATAATCGATGTCTCCACAAGATAAGGAATCATCATTGTCGGAATCGGAGAACATCTCATCATTATCATTAGCGTACTCATCAACAACTTCATTGCTCATCGGAGGGAGAGAAGGTAACGGTTCTTCTTTCAATAAGTTTTCAAGAAAAAGGATGTCTCCCTCCGAATCAAAATAAGTATCATCAATACTAGTCGAAATAGGATCATTATTAGCAAGAAAGGAATCAATCTCATCCAAAATGGAGTCACTTCCCTCATCCGGTATGAGGGAAGGATGGGAAGAGTCGGGAATAGCTTCAGATATATAAAAATGATCTTTTTCAACAATTTCAGATTCACCGTTAGAAATTTCCCCAGACTCACTTGGGATTGGGACAAGGTTCTCAACACTAGACTTATTGAATTCGTCCGATTCCGTTGCCGGAATAGTGTCAAGAGGCTAGTCCCCCATTTTTAAAGAGTCCTCGGGTTCTACGGGAGGAAAAATGGAATCTTTGTGAGGATTAAGAACAATCGTAATTTTCTCATCATCGTCGTAATCGTAGTAATTAAAATTCATAAAAGGATTAGACGCTCTCTCTTCAGCAAGTAATTCTGCAATAGTCTTCTCGTGAGGATCGGGAGTATGAGTAACACGATTATCCGTAAACTTTTGTAGCATTTCACCAAAAGATTTCAGTTCCTCCATAACTTCATCCAACATTTGAAAATTCGACGACCCTTGAAAAGAATCACCATTGTAATACGGTACTTGCTCATACGAGTTTTGAAAAGGAAGATTAAAATCGTTTTGAGGATAATTATCAAAACTCGTATCACAAGCGTAAGACGTTTCAGCACTCGGGACGTAACACATACAATTAACATATCCACATTGGTTACAAAAACATTGTCCACAAGGTAATCCTTCGTCAGATAGATTTCCACAATTAAAACAAGTGAACGAATGTGGTGGTGGTGTCGGATAATAATCGGGAATGTTTTGAAGGATTGATCTTTGAACATACTCGGGAGAGTTACAAAACCAACAAACGCCGTCATGAATATCACTACCACATTGTTCACACGTACACAAAACACAAGAACCTTCAAAGAACGGTTCTCCACACTTAAAACAAATCGGATCCATAAGAATTAAACATAAGAGGGTTTGAGAAGAAGAATCAAATGTGAGGATAAGAAGAATATTTTTGGCATTTTGTAAACAAGAATCAAACATAAAATCAAAAATCAAATCGAAAAAGAAAATATTTTTGGGTTTTTTAACAAAGAAAACTTAAAATCAAAATCTTTTTGTCTTTTTCCTTTTATATTATTTTTTCTTTTGTTCTTATTATCTTTTTGTTAACCGTTACGTCAAATGAAACCGTTTCGCTTTATGGGCTAATCGGGTAACAATTGATTTCACGATTATCTTTTGTTGTGAAAGCTTATTTGGTTTACAACCGCCCTCCTTCAACGGAAGACGGAGGATATTTATTATATTTTTGGAGTTTGTTGAATACTTGGTGACAAGTATTCCCTTTTTCTATTTTTTTTTTTTTTTTCAAAAACGATAACTTCCCGGGAGAAGGTTCTTCAAATCACAAAACAACAAACGTAAACGTCAAATTCGTTTCAAGCCTTCCCCGGCAGCGGCGCCATAATTTTGATGTGATCGTTTTAGTATAGTATATTTTACCGAAGAAATACTAAGGTAAGTATTTCCCCGGGTCGTGTCCCAGCGAAGGTTGAATGAAATCGTGATTTTAGTTCGTGACTCGTATCGTGAATTGAATAAAAGTGAATATGAGAGAAATTAACTACGGAAAGTGAATTGATAATAAAAAGCATATAAAAGAGCACTAAAAAAACAATTACGTAAGGTAATCTAAACTAAAAACGCTAGAAACAATTAAAATCTACGTAGGTGCTAAATAAAACGTGAAATCAAAGCTATACTAATCCTATGGGCATGTAAATGATTTATTTAGAGTAGCTTTTATATCCTAACGAACACTATTCCCTGTGAGAGAACGATCAATCCCCCGTACGTACCACTATCCTATACTACATCGGTCAGGTACACTGCCTGGTGGGGTTGTAAGCCTATTGAGATCCCTCGAGAGGTAAAACCTGTTGTAAGGTCACAAAACCACGCATCAAGATTTTGGCGCCGCTGCCGGGGAATAGTTATTGTTTAGGTAGAATTTTTATTTCTTTAGGTCTACTCACTAGATTCCTTTCTAGCGAGATTTTTATTTTTATTTTCTAGGATTTTATTTAGTCTATCTTCTTCTTTCCCACCTTTTTTGCTCGGATCTTCCTTGGCCATCATGGTAAACGAAGATCTCTCCACTCTTAGGATTACTAGAAGCCGCAGCTCACTAAGAAACCTTGTCTCACCCTACGCAGAACCTGACAGGGAAATGCGGAGGATAAGATGACTCTTTACATAACCCGAACCATCCGGCATTGCCATTGCCTTCGATGATCCCCTCTCTAAGGAAGAATCCAACCCTCATTCGACACCCCCTAGTCCTCATTCTACTCAGGATGAGGAGGTTCCCAAGAATCTTGTTCCTAAAACCCTCAAAGACTACTCATCCCCCACGCCTCGTGGTTTCTCCAATGCGATTGTTTTTCCAAATGAACGCACGGATGAGATCTTGCGTGCAACGGATATTTGGCTCGTCCAAAATGTATGC
This sequence comes from Artemisia annua, assembly GCA_014162995.1. Taxonomy (NCBI): domain Eukaryota; kingdom Viridiplantae; phylum Streptophyta; class Magnoliopsida; order Asterales; family Asteraceae; genus Artemisia; species Artemisia annua. Next base: position 21,668 of record LBNU01007949.1, read on the forward strand.
AAATTTCACGGATTGAACACTGAAGATCCAATCCAACACATCAANAGAGAAATTAACTACGGAAAGTGAATTGATAATAAAAAGCATATAAAAGAGCACTAAAAAAACAATTACGTAAGGTAATCTAAACTAAAAACGCTAGAAACAATTAAAATCTACGTAGGTGCTAAATAAAACGTGAAATCAAAGCTATACTAATCCTATGGGCATGTAAATGATTTATCTACGATCTAAATGATAAAAGAAAATTTTAGAAAAAGAAAAATATTTTTCTTACTTTTTATTTATTTATATTGAATTAAAATCTATATAAAAGAAAATAAATGTTTAAAAATAGAAAATGAAATGCAAAAATTATGAAACTTTTTCTAAAAATCTTTTTATTATAATAGAAATGAAAGAAAATTGTAAAAACAAAAGAAGCTAGTTTTGGAAAAGCTATTAAAAACTAAAAACAGGTGAAGCTTTAAAAAGAAAATTAGAAATTGCAAAAGGTATAAAAGAATTAAAATTGAGAAAGGTAATGAGAAATCCCTAGGGTGCTTGTGGTAGTAGAGGTGTGTGTGAGGTGCAGTTTGGGTTGGCAGGAGGTCAGGAGTTCGAATCCCCCTACCCACTTTTTGTAAAAACTATTTTATTTATTTTTTTTAAGTTTTTCTTTTTGAAAACTTTTTTTAAAAGATAATAATGAGAAATTTTTGTGAACACATTTTTTTTCTTAAAATCAAAATTAAGCTCAGCAAAAGCTTAAAAGTAGAAGCAGTTATGAAAAGACTTTTAAAGTGAATCTTATAGATACAAGAGCTAGTTATGAAAGCTACAAGCTAATCCTACAAACCAAATAAGCTGCTATAAGAGTAAACCTAATCTCAATCAAGTAAAAAAATAAAGTAGCAGCTAGGAAAAGGCAAATAAGAACATTTATAAGCTACAATCAAACAAACCAAACTGAAGCAGAAACAGCTTACGGGGTCAACTAGAAGCTACCTAAAAGCTATTCTACAGCCTATTTCAAAAGCTAAAATGGATAGCACAAAGAGACAAGCAACCAAATATAACACAAACCAAATTTCAGATCCCAACAAGCTTAAATGAGCTTCCAAATTTAGCTTGATAAGTGGCTGTTTGGACAAGGAACTGATGTGCAGAACAGAAAAGTGGTCTAAGGGGCTAATTGAGACTAAAAATAAGCTAGCAAACAAGTTTCCCAATCTGAAAATTCTTTTTGAGAATTGAAAACAACCAACAATACTTCATAGAAAAATAACTTTTGCAAATTTTTAAAATGTAATGAACTCTAAATCAGATCTGGTGTGAAAGCGAGCTATAGAAACTGATTTGTGTTTAAACTGATGCAAAATAATAAAGGTAAAATGTGCAATACTGAGCTAGACTAAATCCTATGAATGCAGACTCATTTGCTTATCTAAATAAACTAAAAGTATGCAAGTTTTAACCACTATATGCAACAAATCTAGACTATACCATATATTTTTATGAAATCAGTTATACGAAGTGAATTTGAAAGGACCAATACAAATGCTAGATAACCACTTAATTCTACTGAGAATTAACTCTACTCTACTGATATTACCTAATTAAAGTTAAATCAAGTCCAAAATATGCTTGAACAAGTCTTGACCTCAGAAAGTCAAACCTATCCAAACACCACTAAAACTAACAGATGTGAACCATTTATGAAGCAATAGCGAGATTCAAGTGTTTAAACTACCAAATATGCTCATGTTATGATCAGTAACACTGAATTAAAAACAAATCCTCAATTCAAATAAAAAAATTACCACAGAAACATAGAATTGTAATTTCTAACACACTAAAACAATTACTGAGAATGAATTCAACTAACACCAAGATGAATACTACTAACCAATTAAGATCAAATATTCCTATATCTCACTAATGGAACAGTAACTACAAATTGCACAGATCTAAACTAATAAACTCATTAAATGCAATACTGAATGGAATTTAAAAAGGGACTTACAAATTTTCAATCCCTAACTGAAATAGGGAGAATTCTCAGCCAAAGCCTATCTTTTAGATAGGCTAAACCAACACTTCTGCATCTATGATCTAACACCTTTTTACACAGATTCATCACCTTTAATTGCCTCTGACTTTTGTTAACCATGGATGCTTTAACCAATTCCAGCAGAAACTAAGCTATGAAACTCATTTCAAGTTATAGTAAGCTTATAAAAACAGTAAATGAAAACTTGAGGACAGATTTATCAAAGTAAGTTGATTGAGTATTAAGTGACAATGAATTGAAGAGTAAACTGAAATTTTATTGAAAATTTGAAATTTAATACAACTATGAAAGCTTGATTAAACTACAATAAGCTGAAACATACAATTAAGCTAAAAGTCACTAGTCTACTCTACTCCTACACCTAAAGCTGGCCACTTACTAACTAACTCTCAAACTGTGGAGAGGAGAGAGTATATATATCTACGAGCTGAAGGTCTTGGAAGCATCTAGAGGTGGAATATCCCTCGAATATTCACCCTTTGATCCCTTTGTGCAAATCCCAGCCAATCAGAGCTCTTTATTCCATCAAGTGACGCGTTCAATCCAATAGCAATCACCCACGTGTCATTCCCTTGTCAGAACCTTGTCAGGGTATGTTGGGATTTGACCATAGTGCCCTTAATTGTGGTAATTATGAGGTGGAAGTGAGTAATTGGAAGTAAACAGTAATTAGGGTTCATGGCTGGGTAAAAATTGGGGAAAGGGGTATACGGGTAAGAAAAAGGTGGAGGGAGTTATATTTTTTATATTTATTTGAGTTGGGTTTGTGGACCGGGTAAGGTGGGCTCGGTAGTATTAGTTATTTTGGGCCTTTGGGATTTTGGTGGGTTTATTAGGTTAGATAATTGGGTTGTGGGATTATTGGGTTTAGGAGTAGATTATTTGGCTTGAAAAGGGATAATGGGTTAAGGATTTTATTATGAATTGGACCAGGCAGATTTATCAAATAAATTACAAGGACCTTTTGTGTAATTTTGTAAAGTCAAGGGACCACTTCTGTAAAATATTTCAAGGACCTTTGGTGACAAAAATGAATCTTCAAGGTAGATTTTGGCATGTTGAGAATAATTGAGATCCAATCTTGTAAATTCCTACCCCGGCCTCAGCTCTTGACACTCGTTCCAATCCCGTGCTCGTTTTGTCGTTTTTGGCTTTCTTTAGTCCAATTTCTTTCATACTCGTACCTGCACAATCAGAAACGCAAAAACACATATATCTTTGGCATTTGTTAGCGTTCTTGGTCTATTTGGGTCGGTTTTTGGCCATGAAAAGGTATGTGAATTCACACATACCAGAAATCAATACCTTCTTTTTGTCTAAAGCCTTGGATAACCAATCTGGCTTTATACTTGTCTATGCTTCCATCCACCTTCATCTTCCTTTTGAAGATCCATTTACTACCCAATGGTTTACACCCAGGTGGTAAATCAGAAAGTTTCCAAGTATTATTGTGCATAATAGAGTCAATCTCATCTTGGATTGCCTCTTTCCAAAATGCCGCATCCCTTGAAGCCATTGCTTCACTGTAGGTCCTAGGATCTTCATCAACATTAAAACAATATTGATATTGAAAGTCAATTTCATTCCTTGATCCTTCGACCAAATATAGTTGGAAATCATCACCAAAAGATTTGGTTTTTCTTGCTCTTACACTCCTCCTAGGCTCAGAAGGCTCAGGAGGGGTAACAGTCACTTGGTCAGATGTACCAAAGTTACTAGAACTTGCAATCATGTTTGCAGGTTTAGGTAAAGATGTAAACCTATCCTCATTGCCAAAATCAGCATCCCGTGACTCAATTACAGAGTGCACAGATACATAGTCATTAGGTTCTACGACATAGAACCTATAGCACTTAGAATTCTCAGGATAGCCAATGAATACACAATCTATACCTCTTTGACCTATATTATTTATTTTAGGGTCAGTAAATCTTACCACAGCTCTACAACCCCAAACTCTGAGATAACTCAGTTTTGGTACCTTTTTATGCCAAAGTTCATAAGGGGTTAACTTGTACCTTTTATTAGGAACTCTATTTAATAAATAACAGGCTGTCAACATAGCCTCACCCCAAAAACCGTCACTTAGGCCAGAATAGCATAACATGGAATTAACCATTTCTTTTAATGTCCTATTCTTTCTTTCAGATACACCATTTTGTTGTGGTGTATACGGAGCAGTGGTCTGATGTATTATACCAGTAGATTGAAAATATACTGGATCATAATACTCACCTCCCCTATCAGTGCGAAGTGTTTTAATCTTCACACCATGACGAAGCTCTACTTCCTCTTTATAGATTTTAAATTTATCAAGAGCTTCATCTTTTGTATGACACAAGTAAACATAGCAGTATCTAGTAGCATCATCAATAAAAGTAACAACATACTTTTTATTACCAAGTGATGGAGTTGAATGAAAATCACACAAGTCACTGTGTACAAGTTCTAATACCTTAGTATCTCTAATGACATTTTTGGCGAAAGGTTGTCTAGTAATCTTAGTCAACATACAAGTTTTACACTTTTCACCATTCAATTCAAAAGCAGGTATTAGACTCATTTTTGACATATCTATCAATCTCTTGTAATGTACGTGTCCTAGTCTAGCATGCCATAATTCAGATTTGCCACAATTATTGCTAGAACTAGTAGAAGCCATGCAAACAGAATTATTAACAAATGAAACATCCAAATTTAACTTAAACATACCATTCAAATATCCAAAGCCAATAAAGTTTCCATGTCTTGACAAGATATACTTGTCACTTTCCAAGACTTGCTTGTAACCACAATTATTTAATACAATACCAGATACTAGATTCTTACGAATTCCAAGTACATAAACAACATTGTTTAAAAGTAGAGTTTCCAGAAGTAAAGACTAGGTTAACAGATCCTAATCCTTTAATTGATTCAGTTGCAACATTGCCCATCTTTAACACAGATCCATCTTCAATTGGCTTAAAGTCCTTGAACCATTGAAGATTTTTGCACACATGACATGTTGCTCCTCAATCCACCCACCACGATAAATCATCATCCTGCACATAAAATGTTTCAGAGATTATTGATACATAATAATTCTCAACAGAATGATCAGTAGGTACCAAAAACAAACCTGCTTGCTTTCCGGGATCCTTGGATCCACTTGAACCAGCCTCGTTTTTCCCTTTACCTCCACCCTTTCCAGACCTGCAATCTTTCTTAAAGTGTCCAGGTTTCCCACACTTCCAACAGTTTACTTTTCGTTTCTTATCAGAACCTTTATTGTTACTGCCTTGAAACTTTAGTTTCCCTTTACCAGCCTGGGAGGATTCACCCTCCTCCACCATGTTCACAGAAGAACCGGCCATGGTTTTAGTACCACCAACAGAACCCTTTTCCATATCACGTATGGATTGTTCAATTTGGAAATGACTTCCAAGTTCAACCAGATTCAATTCCTCTTTCTTATGTTTTAGGTTGTTTTTAAAATCTTTCCAAGAGGGGGGCAGTTTATCTATGATACTAGAAACAGAAATAGATTCATCCATTTTCATACCATATTGTGCAAACTGTCCTAATATCCTTTGTAATTCGTGATACTGTTCCATGACCGGCCTAGTGTCTACCATTTTATAGTTAATGAAATTACCAACAAGAAATTTCTTACTAGATGCATCTTCTACCATATATTTGGCTTCAAGGGAATCCCATAATTCTTTTGCAGACTCAACGTTTTGATAAACATCAAACAAGGAATCAGACATACCGTTAAGAATGTGACCACGACATATGTAGTCTGCGTTTTCCCACTTTGAACGATTACGAGTCTGTTCCAGGGTTTCATTCTCAATATACGCGGGGCATGGGGTACTCAGAACATATACCACTTTCAAATTCGTGAGATAAAAGTGCATCTTCTTCTGCCATCTACGAAAATCCTGCCCAGAAAACTTATCCAATTTCGCAAACATCTTATTCATATCTTTAACAGAATCAGGGTTCGTCATCTTTGAAATTGATTCGATCTTTGTAGGGGATATATAGAATCAACGAACACAACCGGATAATATATGAATCTCTTAAAGGTGTGTAAACACTTTCAGATCGAATCAATTTGGTGGTTCTCCCGAATTATTCAATCGGATACAATTCAGAAATTGAGAACGTTTTGTATGGTTTTTGTTTGAGATTTTTATGAACCAGAAAGGACCGAATGACCAAGAAAAACGTATATAACGGGATTAGATAACCGCCTTTTGGGCAGTTTTCCAAGGTTTCAAAGTTGTCAAATTTAGTCCGTCAATTTCCAAAAATTTAATTTTCTGAGGAACTTTTAACACAGCTCGACCCCAGCTAGGGGCGCTGCTCCTTGGACTCTGCCAGGGGCTGCCGCCCCTTGGACCCTGCTCCCAGGGGCTGCCGCCCCTGGAACCCCGCTCCCAGGGGCTCTGCCCCCGGACCCTCGTCCCTTAGGGGCTTCGCCCCTAAGATCATAATAAATTCAAATAGGTGTGCACTCCGCACGTCCAAGTCTAAAATGATGTCTTATTATGATGAAATTGGTCAAACAAATTAATCCAATTACACTAAAATATCCAACAAAACATAGGGATAACAAGCCATAACTTCCTATGAACGTCCCCAATACGACATGAACCAAAGTCAAGAACATGCCGCACCATAAAAAAAGTCTGATTCAAATACCACTACGATCCACAAACCACTGTTGCTGAAAATAAAAAAAACTACAAGCCCAAACAGCCATGTACCGCACAATAGGTCGAATCAAACACCACGAATAGAGTTATCGAAAACCCTAACATCCACTTCCAACGACGAGCTATATGGTTTAAAAAACCCTAACAACAGAAACTCACATCTAACCCGATCACATTAGCATGATCATAACAATAGCACGAAGGATCAAATCAAAACCAAAATCCTAACTCATTAGGAACCTGCATACCGACCATCACAACACCATCCAAACAGCAAAAGCATAAGGACCTGAATGTGACGACATAGGGTTTACCCAAACCCTAACATCCAACAGCTACCGAACACAAAACCAAACAATATATCATCGGCACAGATCATGTGAAGGTAGAAAACTTAGGGTTTTTAAACAAGACTACCCAAAAACTTAACTTACACTCTCTCATGAAACCCATCCACTTACAACACTTGTATCTGATTTAGAACGTATAGTCGATTAAACACAGCCATAAAATAGTTAACATGCATGTTCACAAACCGATCCAAAATCACCACCATCAACATGCACCAACGAACGTTAAAAACAGCATGAAAAATAAGAAACCCTAATGTTAGAGTTTCGCATGTATAGCACAGCCCCACCAAAGATAAAAGTTCTAATATGGTAGTACTAATGATATAAATTAATGAAATTCCACTACCACTGGCCCATGATCATATGTAGATAATAAAAAGTAAATCGAGCCAATCAGCAATCCAATAAACTCATATGCGATTGAGATAATATGGTAGTACTAATGATAATAAATTAATGAAATTCCACTACCACCGACCCATGATCATATGTATATAACAAGTGGGAAGGCGCCCGCTGCATTGCAGCGGGAATTTTCGAGGAATTTTTGCGTTAATTATTTACGAATAATGTTTGGGCGGGGCTTCTATAGTTTTAAAAAAAATAGGATAATTTTAAAGTTATTTGATAAGTTAAGGGTGCATTTTGAAAGTTTTAATTAAACTTCAACATTTTTTATAAAATAATACGTACGTCAAAAATATATCAATATTGGGCTTGCTTTGTTCGTTATCGAGAGGCCTTTCTGCCAGTATTTTTTTTATTCAAGAAATCGGTAGATATCTGTTAGATATTTGCCAGATAAAGTTTGTTAGATAAAAAGTCGTAAATATTAAAAACTTGAGGGTATGTTTTGTAATTGTTTTTGTTTTTTATACTAATATTTGAATAAAGAAATGGTTTTTGCTATCTCCGGCTGACGACATGTGAATAAGAATGTTTTTTGGTATCTTCGCTCGAGGCCCCTTTCGCTAGCCAATAACATTGCACCGTTTTCTCTCTCTATAATATATATAGGGAATTCGAAAACCAATTTTTTTATGGTGGCACGGGAACCTATTTCTTCCCCCTTAGTATATAGATAGAATAAAAGTAAATCGAGCCAATCAGCAATCCTATAAATTCTTATGAGATTGAGATAAAAACCCAGCTAGTTCGGTGATAAACAAATCTAATATCACCGACCCACGATGAATCCTTAAATAATTAAGAAAACATTAATAAATCAGTAGAGAAAAGATAGTAATCACGATCGACCAATAGGGATTGTTAAGGATGAATCGCCACAAGAGATTTGTAAAGATATCCAAAAGAGAGAAACCAGCCGCCATCTTCATATATAACAAAACACAACCCATAACACGTATTGCATACCCAAGAAGGTAGAGAGGACGCGAATAGACTGATTTATGGCCGAAAAGTGAAGGGAAGATGGCGGCCGGATTTCTCCATGGGAGAGAGAGAATTAGGGTTATCTATGGTAGATTCCTCAATTAGTTTTTCAACACAAGCTTTGATTTCGTTGATGGTATGTGGAAGCGAACAAGCCATGATTTTTCATAGAAAGAATAAAGTTTTTTGTGTGTAAAATAGTAAAATATGGGTAGTATTTATGACAGTGGGATAAAAAATTAATAAAAATAAATAATAATAATAAAAAAAAAGTTTAAATACTAGCCGTTTTGCAATCAAACAGTCAAAAATTTTAAACGAAAGATGCACTTTGCGTGAGTGAGTTGAGTCACTTTGGAAATGGCGCAGGTTGATGGTGGTGTGGCAACGCAGCAACGGCACTGCCATTTTGGCTGCCAGTCTGCACTCCGAATGGTGTAGATCACAAGTGACAATACCACATGCTCTTATAGTTTTGGTCGATTACATGGGCATGTTTGGCGCGCGAACTTATCAGAGCTTATCATAGCATGAGCTTATTTTTTTTTTAGAAAAATAAGCTACCATTAAAATTAAGTCTCGTTTGACATAGATTGAAGGAGCATATAAAAAAAAAATAAAAAAAAAATAAAAAAAAAATAAGCTACTAAATAGAATGCTAGTTAAACTAACGTTTAGAAAAAAGCTCCAGCCAAATGCTCCCCGCAACAAGCTCCAGCAACCCGCTACAGTGATCTGCTCCAGCTCCTACTAGTGCCAAACATACCTATAGACATTTGAATTTTTTTGTCTTATAGTAGGCTTGTCAGGGGCTGCGGCTTATATTATAAGCCGAAACTGAAATTTGTATTTTCATAAACTTGTTTGGCAAATTAGCTTAGGCTTGAGCTTATTATTGCTAAATTACTAAAAATGACATAATTAAATAAACTTATAGTATATGTTTGATTTTTTTGTGGGTAAATAAGTAATTGATAGTTTAAAAGCCCCGTCTAAAATTTTTAGCCCCTTTTATTGGGCTAGGGCTTGTAGTTTTAAAAGCCTCCATAAGCCTCGACGCCAAATGATACCAAACAAGACTTATTATAAAAGCCGGCTTATTTTAAAATTTTAAACCCCCGTAAGCCCCAATAAGCCCTCTCCCATACACACCCTACGTGTGTATAATTTGTATATGTTGTTGCTGTGTATAATTTCACAACCTCTAATTAGTTGTTACACATGTAAATATGGTCAACACTCAACAATATCAAGCCACACAACATTAAGCAAATCTTCCAAACAAACAAAGTTATAATGGGTATGTTTGGCAAAACTAGCTGTAAGCTGTTAACTGTAAGCTGTAAGCTGTAAACTGCAAAGCTGTTAACATGAGCTACAAGTTGTATCTTTTTTTTAATAAAAGTGTTTGGTAAGTTAGCTGTTAAATGTAATTATATAATGTAAAATGACATAAAAGGACATATTTATAATTGTTAACAAATGTTTGGAGGGTATATCAGTAATTTAAAGTTTTAACAGCTCCAAGATATTTAAAAAGCTTCATGAATCAGCTTTTCATTTAGGAGCTATTTGTTTAAAATAAAAGCTTGAAATTGATGCATCCAAACGGAGCTACTTACTTTAGATGAGATTATTTTTGTAACAAAAAGCTAACAGCTCCCTAAAAAGCTCTTGCCAAACAGGCCTAATGTCTAAAGTGATATGCATTGTTTTACAACTTCTAAATTATAGGAGTATCGAATCTACATAGAATACGGAAGGTTTGTTTAGACCTTGAGAATTGTGTTACATTGAGGATAATTACAAGAACCAAGATGTAAAAAATATTGATTGCATGCTTCCTTAAACAGTTAAAACACAAACAGATTTTGGTGTCCCTTGGGTTTATTTGGTTTCCTAAGAAACTTTTGATCATTATTGTAAGTCTATATATAACCTATAATCCATTCATTCATCTTATAATTTGCTTAAATCAAACTCGCTATGTACAAAAATACATACTCGCTAGACCTAAAACAAACTCGCTAGACTTAAAAGGAAAACCATACTCGCTAGATTATGAAAATTGCCAAACTCGCTAGCCCTAATATTCCATACTCGCTAGCCCTATGAAGATTTCCATACTCGCTAGACCTCATATCACATACTCGCTACATATATAAAAAAATGATACTCGCTACTAAACCCTAAAATTATAAATACTGGACTTTCAAATCTTGTAACGCGACACAACTTTCATAATAAAAAATAAATAAGACTTATAAAAACTTGATTAATAAAACGTAAAGACACTAACGTAAGCTCAAAAATAAGCAAATAAGCCACGAGTTCAAATAAGCTTATCCCATATTCATAAGGCACAAAATCCTTAGATTCATGCAAAGGTGGTATAAGTCTTATAGAAGCTCATGCAAGATTGAAAAAGACACAAAATAAGCTCAAGAAAAGGTAAAGAAACAATAAGATTAAGACACAAAATAAGCTAAGAAAGATTTAAGACATCAAAATAAAAGCTTGCATTGAAAATAAATCTACACTAATACATGAAATAAAACTACACTACTCCTAAGAGGTCCAACCCTCTAAAATCTAACCTAAAGCTAACCAACCTTCCAAGTGAGGAGGTGATGTCCATATATAGGTCAAGAGCTTGTAATAGTTTTACAATGTTGCACATTCAGCCCTTGAACCTTTACATCTTATGAAAAGAACACTAAAACTTTGTTACAACTATTAAACGTTCTTAGATATAAACCGTAACACTCGGTAACTTGAGGATTTAAGTTGACTCGTATCTCAAAGGTCTTCAAAGATGTAAAAACGTTCACTAGCTCAATTTTGGAAAGCTTCTTATCATGAATATCTTTCAACTTTGATTAAGCGTTTCTTCCATCTTTTTGAGCTTTTAAGAAATAACTTTGTCGACTTGGGCTTTCCTTGAGTAGATTTCATCATTGACTCGGCTTTGTGACACTTTTCCACATCTTGTGTTCGTTTTAGGCTTTTTGGTTGACTTTTGTGCTATTTATGCAATATCCTTTCCTTCACGATCACAAACACAAAAACAAGATATCTTTGACGTTTCACGTTAGTTTTTGGTCTATAAATCACTTAAACTAAGGTCAAAAGTATGTGTAAAATAGCACATACCAGGCACCGAAACAAATACAGGGTAACCTAGCTCTAGCAATTGAAGGAAATAACACAAACCCTGGAACCCATAGCAGTCCTCCTCGTGGTCGAGCATACTATTTAGGTGATGTAGATGCAGCCCACAACGCATAACGGGTACGCTTTCCATAGACAATTAGTATTCTACCGTATTATTCATTTCCAGTGAAACTTAGCCTTGCCCTATAGAATTCATGCCTCTATTAGATAAGAGACTGGCATAATTACTTTGACCTTACATACCGGTTATTTGTCAATGTCGTTTCAACACCTAGCACGAACTGAATCTCGGGACGAGATTCCGTTTAAGGGGGTGAGACTGTAACCACCGGTAAATTTCCACTTTATTAATCTAATACTTATCCATTTTCCCATGTCTGATTTTTTTTAGTAAACATTATTAGTTTATCTGATCATGAATACCCACTAATGTGATATAACTCACATCCTGAATAAATGTGCTCGCATACAGACTGACACCGACCTGTTTCATGTTTATTTCACATAAACATTTAGATATGTCAAGTATAAAATTTTCCACTTTTACCATTTTACGATATTTCGTTAACATACGATTAATAAACATTTAAACTAAACGTTTTCTATCTAATAAAGTTTTCACAAAACCTTAAATTTATAAAACTATGATTTTATGTGATAAAATCACAAAACCTAATTAGTGAATACATGATTTGTATAAAATATGAGGGTACAAGTCATTCAAGCCTATGTACAAGTCCTAATGCATAAAAAACATAATCTCGATATAAATCCTATTATAAACCTCAGTGTACTCACTTTGAAGCACACTATACAAGTCTTTTATGCACAAGCCTTAAAAATATAATTCTTATACTTAATAAACCTAAGTACAATACCCTAATGCCTAAAGTACAAGTGTTTAAAGCACAAAACCTACAACTATACCATTATTAATTTAAAGCTTAACTAAAATAATTTATATTTATTTTAACCTAACTAAATATTAAAAATACATTTTCTACAATCCTAAACTTCATGTACAATTTACTAAAGCCTATGTACTAGGACCTAAAGCTTAATCGGTTTCATTTTCTTTTCCTAGTTCGACTTTAACTAAAACTAAACCAAACCATTTCTAAACTTACTACTTGGTAATTTCTAATCCACAAGACTTTCACTAGGCTTACTATGGTTACACATCACCTTGTTCCCTACAAATACTACCTAGGTCAAAGATTGTAGGAATATTTCTTGGCTAGCTGCGAACCACCATGCACCACCTTCACCACCTTCATGTGTCGCCATACAAACCTTAAGATACACCTCACCATGTCTCTTACATGCAAACATGGTGACTAGCACATTCAAGAATCCCTACTTCCTTTACACTATATAAATCGAACCCCATTTCCCATTTTCTTCACCACATTTCGAAAACACACCAAATAATCCCACACTCATAAACCTACTGATATTGAGGTCTTAGTAGCAGCCAAGGAAGAATATAGGAAGGCGTAGGGGGAGGAAAGAGTTATTGGTTTCACCTAAAAGAGATCCTAGTCGTTTTTCATCAAAATCGGATTTTTGAGTTAGTAAGTCATTTAAACCTTTTTCCTATCTTTTATATGTTTCAAACACTCCAAAGATGTTACTAAACAAGTGATAATATAAAGCTAGGGTCAAAAACCATTTCCTGGTTCTTTTCTGTTGATAACGTGATCAGACAATCACTGTCTTTATTTTGTGAACTTGTAAAGCTTAAAGTTATTTAATGAGACTTTCAAACAAGCTAGATGACCAGTTAAAAGATAATAGGTATGAACCATAAGTTTTCTTAAAGTTTAAAAACTTAAACAATGTTTCTGTTCTTTCTGTAAGACAATGATGGAAACCCGTAGGTTAATCTTTATTAATCATCCACTATATATAATAGTGAAATCCTAATACCCAAAACCAACAATTCGGGATTGGGCCTAATTATCCACTACTAACACTCCCCCGCAGTTCGAGCGGCGAAATCGCGAAAGCTCGAACTGGAGTAGTAAACTAGAAAAGAAAGATAACATTGACAGAATAAAAAACATAACTTTAGTCGACTCGTAACAAAACCGTACCAACGGTCGACTTTAGTCGACTGGTACCAACGGTCGGCTAAGTCGACTGGTAACAACACCGTACCAACGGTCGACTTTAGGGACTGGTACCAACGGTCAACTTTAGTCGACTGGTAACGAAGTCGTACGAACAATCAACTAACAAACAAACAAACACAAAAATAACTATAACTTTTTTTTTAATGATTGTAAACACACACGATACCACACAAAATTATGAGTGATCCTCAACCATAAATTCTAGTAGCAAATCTCTTTTTGTCTTTATTCACATAGAGGATAATAATAAAAAGTCCAGTAGCCCACCATATGTTTTCCTTTTCCATCTTTCCAATCTCCTCCTTCAGCACAAAACGCTTCCTTGATTTCGTTGCCTTACACCATTAACAACCACAGCAACAATAAAATAAAACCAAAGCAAGTACCACACAAGGTCGACTGGTTATCAAACAAAAACCAACGATCGACTTTAACAAAGAAAAGAAAGAAAAAAATAGCGTGTCGACTGGTAATCAACATCTACCAACGATCGACAGATATAACAAATGGATTTGATTTTATGTGATTGGAGTTTTTGGTGAATCAGGCAATTGAAAGTCTTGTGGTGACCCGGGCAAAAACGGTTGTGGAGATGGGTATGCGGACGAGAGATTTACCGAGGAGAAACAATTGTTGAATAATCACAGATAAGTTTTGGTTTATTTTGTGAAAAAGATGACAGTGGTTAATGTTTAAAAGGAGCCCTCCGAACCTCCGGCGTGTAGCCGACGGCCGGAGGCGGCTGAATCGGTTTTGTTTAGGGTTTTGAGGTAGGACCGATTAGGCCTGATACCATGTAAGACAATGATGGAAACCCGTAGGTTAATCTTTATTAATCATCCACTATATATAATAGTGAAACCCTAATACCAAAAACCAACAATTCGGGATTGGGCCTAATTATCCACTACTAACACTTTCCTGTTATGAACGAGCAAAACAAAAACACCCTCTTATAGAATGGTTTTGCTAAGCCCTAAGTTACATCACGAGACTTAAAAACAAGTTAAGTAATCAGTTAATATATTGCAACAACGAGCTATAGGGTTTTGTGAAAATTATACAAGTTTTCTGTTTTCTGAACTTGTCGTTAAAATTGCCCCAAGTAGCCCTGTTGCGCCCCATTTTTCTACCACGAGCTTAAGGTATTAGACTCAGCCAATAAGCACTTTTAACAAGAACCTAGGATACTTCAAAACGTCCCAATAAACTGGTCAAAAGAACTAAGTACCACATTTTTATTTAGGTCTCTTTTCTTGTTGCGAGTCACAAAAACAACCAAACGCCCCTTTTTGACCAAAGTTTTAACCCATAATCAAAAGGCTATAAGCCAAACCTTTTAGCCACCTTAATAAGCTCCTGTTAGAGTTTAGAAAACCACAAGGCCCTTGCCAAAAACTCAAGACCTCGCCTTGTTTTTCTTTCCTTTCTTTTGGTCACGAGTATAAAACCGAACGCACCCTTAATAGACTTTAAAAGCCATAAGCTATTTCAGAAGTCAATAAGCCCTCAACCGCTTATTTATAAGCTTAATAAAACTTATTTTGATAAGCCAAAACAAGCCACGCCTCTTTCTAAATTAAAAACGCAAGATTACAAAATAAAGACTAGAAATGATACGATTTTCATGCACAAGGGTATATATTGTAAATTTCTGTAAAATTTTAAGTAGAGGGAATGAAAATGTAATTTCATGAATATTATAAGTCAAAAGGGCCATTTTTGTCAACTGTCAAACTATAAGGTATAAATGTCAATACTTGAAACTATAAGGGTATAAAATGTAACATTTTCATATTTTCTCGGAAAAGTGTTTCTAACTCATCTTGGGTCGATTTTAGTAAAACTCAAGTCACAAAGTATAATCTTTATATGTATTTAAAATTTTAATTCAAAATTGTTTTAATCGGTTTTTAATACGAAATGACGAACGATATATATATTTTCACCCGATCAAAAATATGATAAATATTATCATCCACTAACTTTTGAAGAAACTTCATGTTATCTTGTTTAACACTTAACCACCAACAAAACGCTCGCAATAAAAATATTAAAATCACATATAGTTGAATACGAATATTTAAACTTGACATACCAACTCAGGTCGCGTGTCGGAGCCGTTTATTCACAATACTTGATTTGTTTTCCATCCAGACTACTGTACCACCGAGGTGAGTTTCATAGCCCCTACTTTTATATGTTTTGAAATACTTTTTGGGGAGATACATGCTCAGCTATTTTCATTTACTCTAAACTTTTAAGGATTACCGTGAGTCATAGCCCCACTTTTACTCGTTTAAATTCTTTATAAACTCTTTGGGGGAGATACATGCTCAAATACTTGTTTTATACTCAAAATATTTATACTCTTATGCTACGCTATACTTATGATACTTTTGGACATGAAATGTAGTTACGATATGTGCCTTAATGTGTTACACTTATTCTATACTTTATTCTTAGCAACTGTTTAACTTCTGGATGGAGCCGTTGGAGAGGTATTGATAGTACTATCGGGCTAACGCCCCCACTCTAGGTCCCCGATTCATGGCCTAGGGTGAATATAATCCAGAATCTTATGATACTTACTTATTCTAGTCACGAGGTTTAGTTTGTTGTTATGCTTTACATTAAGTGATTACATATATCGTATACGCGCATGTCCTACTCATACTATATTTTAGCAGTGGTTTGTGAACACACATGTTGCAAGTTTTGTATGGGTGGGATTTGCAACTGAGTGGATTTACAGTGCCTTTGCTGTGAAAACATTCTTTAAAACCTTTTCAATTTATTTTCAATAAACTCTATGAACTCACCAACCTTTGTGTTGACACTTTTTAGCATGTTTATCTCAGGTTAGTAAGGCGATAGCGGATGCATGGATCGTAGAGTCATTTGCATGCTTTGGAGATTTATACTTTTATCCTTTACCATTCGATAAGCTTTAAAAACACTTATGTATTATTTTTACTTTGGAACCTTATGTAATAACTTTGTTTCAATAATTCGAATGGTAACTTTTCAAAATGTCCCATTTAGAGGTCATTTTCTATACCTTGTGCTTTGTATTGAGAAGTAGCACCCCATTGACACTATCCTTCCGCTGCGATATTTTGGGGGTGTTACACTCTTCTTCAACAAACTCATCCTCATCCTCATTATTAACTTCAACAGACTCATTCTCATCGTTATCAGACTCACCCTCGTCCTCATCAGCACCTTCTTCATCAGACTCGCCCTCCTCATCATCATTACCTTTTTCATCAGACTCACCCTCCTCATCACCATTACCTTCTTCATCAGACTCGCCATCGTCCTTATCATCACTACCTTCTTCATTAGACCCATTCTCGTCCTCATTACTACCATCTTCATCAGACACACTTTCATCCTCCTTATTAACATCTTTAATAAAATCATCCTCACCAGAACTACTATCTTCATTCTCTCCCTCCTCAGACACTGAATCTTTTTTAAACCTCTTCCTTTTGATAGCAGCTTTCGGCTTGACAGGAGGAAGTTTCGGTTTGTCAGAAGGTTGAGGTTTGACATTAGCGGGTTTGGGTTTGGGTTTGACAACAGCTTTAGCTTTGACAGGAGGTTGAGGTTTAACAGTAGCGGATTTGGGTTTGACAGAAGGTTGCGGTTTGACAACCTCTGGTTTCAATTTGACAACTTTTGATTTTGGTTTATCAGGAGTCGTAGTCCTCTTATCTAATGCTTTTAATCCACAAAACGTAAATAATCAACAAAATAAGCAATTTTGTTCAATATCTAATGCTTTTAATCATAATCAACTGAAAATTTTACCCTTACTCGCTGAAGAGACCTTCGTTTTATCCTTACACGCTGCTATTTTATCAACTAACTCCATCATTCATAAGATTTAATGGTTTACGGCGGTTTACGGTGGCGGATTGGCGGATTTGAAGGTGATGATGTCGATTATTTGAGAGATTGAATGAGAGTGACGGTTATTGAATGAGATTGAATGAGAGTGAGAGGGTTGGGTGAGTTATTGAATGAGAGCGGTTATTGAATGAGAGCGAGAGGTTGCGTGAATTAGCAGAAAAAGCAAAGGCTGGGGAAAGACCACGTTGCCCTTTCCTTAAATGGAATAAAAAAGATTTATAATAACCGTGGATGGTATTTTAGATGGACGGACGAGATGCAAAGTTAGGATCTACGGTATTTTTTGGA
This sequence comes from Artemisia annua, assembly GCA_014162995.1. Lineage (NCBI taxonomy): Eukaryota > Viridiplantae > Streptophyta > Magnoliopsida > Asterales > Asteraceae > Artemisia > Artemisia annua. The sequence goes on from LBNU01007949.1 coordinate 39,687, forward strand.
TGGGATAATTATCTAAATGCCCCAGTTGCCCTAAGGTCTGGGGTTTTTGGACCTCTTTTTTTTTCTCTTTTCCAAACAAAACCGGGCAACTTGAATTACCCAACCATGTATCGCCATGTGTCCGACATTTTTTTACTAAAGTAGACCAGTTGCCCAATTGTTATACCGAAGTAGACGAGTTGCCCTATGACTCATCACCCTTGTAATCATTGTAGGCACACTTGTCGCTTACTGGGGATAGTTGCCCAATTGTACGGGGCAACCCGGTCTAGTTTGGGAACGAGAAAAAAAGAGGTCCAAAAACCCCCGACCTTAGGGCAACTGGGGCATTTAGATAATTATCCCTTTTTGGATCTACACGGATCTTTTGCCATATTTGTATAAAACATGTATTTTAATCGTCCTATTTGTATTTTACAAGTAGCCAAACAAATTTTGTATTGATTTGACTTGCCGCCTTTCTAAACAAAGCATTATGCATCTCGTAATATTTCTAAGATTCTTCGTTTAAAAATCTCAATCAAAGCACGGTTTCTTACGAAATGTCAGTATTTCTCGTATGCTTTCCTTATATCATCTTTAGCTATGCCCATTCTCAAATTGCAAGGCTAAGTCGATCATCGCTTGTTGACGAACGATATCCTCCTCAATTAGTTTTTCAACACAAGCTTTGATTTCGTCGATGGTATGTGGAAGCGAATAAGCCATGATTTTTCATAGAAAGAATTAAGTTTTTTGTGTGTAAAATAGTAAAATATAGGTAGTATTTATAACAGTGGGATAAAAAATTAATAATAATAAATAATAGAAAAAAAAAGGTTTAAAAACTAGCCGTTTGGCAGCCAAACGGTCAAAAATCTTAAACGAGAGGTGCACTTGGTGTGAGTGAGTTGAGTCACTTGAGAAATGGCGCAGGTTGATGGTGGTGTGGCAACGCAGCAACGGCGTTGCCATTTTGGCTCCCACTCTACCACTCGGAATGGCGTAGATCACAAGTGACAATACTGCATGCTCTTATAGGTTTGGTTGATTACATAACATTTGATTTTTTTTGTCTTATAATAGGCTATGTTTGGAGAAATAGGCTGGGGGTGGGCCTGGGCCTGGGCCTTGGGCCTGAGGCTTATATTATAAGCCAAAACTGAAATTTGTATTTTCATAAACTTGTTTGGCAAAGTTAGCTTAGGCTTGAGCTTGTTATTGCTAAATTACTAAAAAGGACATAATTAAATAAACTTATAGTATATGTTTGAATTTTTTTTGGGTAAATAAGTAATTACAATAATAGTTAAAAGCCCCGTCTAAAATTTTTAGCCCCTTTTATTGGGCTAGGGCTTGTAGTTTTAAAAGCTTCCATAAGCCTCAACGCCAAATGATGCCAAACGAGACTTATTATATATACAAGCCGGCTTATTTTAAAATTTTAAGCCCCCTTAAGCCCAATAAGCCATCTCCCATACACACCCTACGTGTGTATAATTTGTATATGTTGTTGCGTGTGTATAATTCACAACCTCTAATTAGTTGTTACACACGTAAATATGGTCAACACTCAACAATATCAAGCCACACAGCATTAAGCAAATCTTCCAAACAAAAATTATAATGTCTAAACTCTAAAATGATACGTATAAAAATAAAGTAACAATTAAAAACTTAAACCACTATAAGTTTACAGTATTTGTTTTACGGCCTCTTAAAGTGATATGCATTGCTTTACAACCTCTAAAGTCTAAATTATAGGTGTATCGAATCTACATAGAATACGGAAGGTTTGTTTAGACCTTGAGAATTGTGTTACATTGAGGATGACTACAAGAAGCATGATGTAAAAAATATTTATTGCATGCTTCCTTTAAACACAAACAGATTTTGGTGTCCCTTGGGTTTATTTGGTTTCCTAAGAAACTTTTGAATATTATTATAAGTTATATATAACCTATAATCCATTCATTCATCTTATAATTTGTTATACTTATTTACTATCCTTTACTTGTTTCAAGATGTCCAAGAGAACTGATGGAACTGCAATTGGTATTGATCTCGGAACAACGTACTCATGTGTTGCTTTCTGGTCCGCTAGGCGCAATCGTGTTGAGATTATTCCTAATGAACAAGGTAAAAGGGTTACACCGTCATGTGTTGCTTGGAGTGACAATAAATTGTTGGTTGGGGAAGCTGCAAAAAATCAGATCAACAGTAACTCCAGAAACACTGTTTTTGGTAAGTTTTTTACTTTACAGACCAACATTATATCCCTGGCATTTATATTTAACTTTCAGTTTTGCAACTTCGTATGTAGATGTTAGGCGTTTGATGGGAAGCATATTCAGCGATAGTACAGTGCAAAAGGAGATCCGTTCGTGGCCTTTTAAAGTAGTTGAAGGGAATGCAGATAAACCACTGCTTGTTTTCGAACACAAGCCTGCAGATAAGATATTTTCACCCGAAGAAATATCTTCCATGATCCTAAAAAATTTGAAAGAGGCTGCTGAAGCATATATTGGAACAAAAGTTACAGATGCAGTGATAACTGTTCCTGCTTATTTTACTGACAAGCAACGACAGGCTACTAAGGATGCTGGTATACTGGCTGGTCTTAATGTCATGCGTTTAGTTAGTGAGCCAACGGCAGCAGCAATTGCTTACGGTTTAGATAAGAATCTTGACAACTCTTCAATACGGAAACATGTTGTTTTTTCTATGGGTGCAAGAACATTTGACATCTCTCTTTTGACGATGAGCAAGGCTGCTGGTATCATTTCGTGCACAGTTAAAGCAGCGAGTGGTACTCGTTTGGGTGGTGAAGATTTTGATAAGGCGATGATTGATTATTGTGTGCAAGAATTTAAGAAGAGACAAAAGAAGGATGTAAGTGGAAATCTTAGAGCAATGATGAGGTTGAAAGTTGCGTGTGAGAAAGCAAAGAGAGAATTGTCATCAACAACTCATACATCAATTAAGATTGATTCCTTGCATGACGGAATTGATTTTTCAATAAAATTAAGCAGACCGAAATTTGAGCAGCTAAATCATAGGTTCTTTGAGAAATGCATTGAGCATGTCAAGAATTGTCTGAAAGCTGGGAACATGCGCACGGACGATATTGAGGAGGTGGTTATTGTTGGTGGGTCGACGCGTATTCCTAAGGTACAGCAAATGTTAATTGATATCTTTGATATCTTTGGTACGCGTATTCCTAAGGTACTTCTCAAAAGCATTAACGCTGAAGAAGTTGTTGCACATGGTGCTGCAATGGTGGCTGCAAACCTAAGTTATCATGGCTATGAAATTGCCGAGGATTTGATCCTATTAGACGTGACCCCTCTTTCTCTTGGAATTGAGACTGACAAAATTGATGTGGGTGTGACTCCAAGGAACACAACTATACACACCATTGATCAATGTGTGTTTTCAACTACTGTCAACAACAAAGTGTCTCGTGGGATTGATATTGATGATCAGAGCAGCAAAAACATATTCCTTCACAAATTACGTCTTCAAGGCGTTTCACTAGCCCCTGGGCATCAACAGAAGGTGAGTGTTTGCTGCAACATGGATGCGGATGGAATCCTCAGTGTCTCAACTGAGGTAGAATCTACCGGCACTAAAAAAAGTAAAATCATTGTTGAGAGTGACAATCCATCCGAGGATGACTCTGAGAAGATGATGAAGAGGTTGAGAGTGGAAGTCTACCTTGACTAATAGAATGACCATCATCAATGATGTTTCTACTTGCAATATATTTTCAAACTATCTTGTGAACTCCATGCTTTAATTTGTTGCCTTTTATGGTTAGCTATATAGTTCAAGTTTTCAGGTTTTTATATTCTCCTTTTGCACTGGTCAAACAAGCTACCCGTGCATGGGGTTGATGTAATAGCACCGTTAGTAATTTACATTGTATCAGATTTTAACATGATAATTCACTTTGTCAGGGTCAAAGGAATTTTACCTTGTTGATAGACTAAAACTTCTTACATTACTTACGAAGAAATACTTGACCTTTCTAGTCAATCAGAGAGATGATACGAACATAAGGAATTCAGGATTAAGATCCATATCCATGTCTCTGCAAGTGAGATACAGTTTTTATAGGATACAGTTTTTATAGGAATTCAAGCAACTTTGCTAAATAAGTTCAAGTTAATTATTCATAAATCAATGTAGTCAACACTTTTGCACGAGATGCAAATGTGGAATCTTGATCATCTTAGATGTGCTTTTGTCATATTAATTGTTTATGCGGATTTTTAAGGTTGGTCAATTTACAAATTACAATGTAAAAGGAAGCAGATATGTGGTGTGCACAGTGTGTTATATACTTATATCCATTGGTATGGTAACTCATAAACCGGAACCTTATCTTTTCTGCTGCTTGTAACTGGGGTAAGAGAACTAATTCCTTCATAATTTTATTGTGCAATATATGTAAATTAAACAAAGAAAGTGCATTACACAATCATATATGAGAATGAGATTAAACTGTGTGTACCTGATGATGTTCTGTTTGACTTGTTTGAACCTACAACTTCTGGCCAAACTAGTACCACAGAGCATCTCACCAAACCCAAACTACATGAAGTACTCTTTTTATCTGACCCAATCCAGTTTGGTTCATATGGTTTGACATACATTATATTCAACATTAAATTGCTTCCCTATATGAAGATTACAAAAAAGAGAAAGTTATATCTGACCATAAACATAGCAGGTAGTCATTTGTAGATATACTAATATGTCAACCATCAAACTTACAGAAGTAGGAAGTTATTATGGGTATAAAAACTACAAGATCGTGTAGACGTGGAAATATATGTAGCAAACTAGCAAAAAACACACATATATCCATTTGCACTGCATATGTATGTATGTATAATTATAAGACGTATCTTTGGTCTATAATTTTGGTTTAGACCTTGCGACCACAAAGACAACCGTGTAGACAGTTTTAAAAATATGTAAGGTAACCCCAGCAAACAAGCAGATTGATTTGGTAATAAGTTTATTGGATTTCAAATACAATGTACACTTCTAGAATGTTTAACTAGAATATATATGCATGTACATACAACAAATTTAGCTCCATCCACAGTCCTCCAGAACTATAACATACTGACACATGTCAAGTGGCAACACTAACAAAAGAAGTCCCACCCATGACGACTTCATTTCATTTGAATCCAGTCTCGCTAAAACCCTCTCCATAGAAGAAGCATCATTTCATAGACATCAAGGGTAACAGACAACACACAAGGGTAGTTCCGTACTTAACATGATTAGATGACATGTACCAAAGACTTTCCCAGGCAACAACTTATAGCAAAATAACACGTTGCTCATAAAAGCATTCTTAAACACCATAGCAGACATCACCATCGAACACAATCAATCAGATGAAGATCCTCAAAGGGAATTGGAGAAGAAAAACATGGTGGACCTACAAACCATCCGTTTGAAATTGATGTAATCGTGCATACAACCCATTTTGCTCCAAAAGCTTCTTGTGATCACCCACCTACATACTCAAATCACCCATATTTAGCCATCAAATATATCAAGAGTACTAGAGGGACAATTACAAACTACAAATATAAACTCTGTTTACATTTTATTTTTAAAGAATTACATCAAAAATTAAAGAAGTCGGAAATTTCAAAAGGTGGCGAAGAGGTCAAGTGTTTTAAACTAAAACTGTCACATATTGTTTTTATATATTACTTAATATTTCATTTATGTCATGTTCCGGCTATATGTAATTACTTTTAGTTAACACTTCTGTTCAGACGTTTATAAGTTACAGCCAAACTCACAGCTAACTGCTAGAACTACAACTTAAACTGTTAAACCATGTCCTGTATGAGGACGTGACTATTTGACCATAACCTATTTTATGACTTATCTCATCACCTAACTGGTTTGACTCCCCAAGCTGTGTATTCCTCAGTAAGAACCAGAATCCAATATTGTCACTAATAAGAACTTGAATCCATCTTTACTAGGGGTATTTGTATCAGTTAAGCTCTAAATTTTGGGAAAATTCCAACTTAATCGCTTATGTGGTACTGTCAAAAAGTCAAACTTAAAGCCAACCTCAGTCATCTGAAAGAATTGGTACTATTTAACCAATATAAAATTAAAACAAAAAGAATGGGAGTAAAACAATAAAAACGATGTTGAACTTAAGTTGTAAAGAGCCTATATAGAGCACATCTGACGATTAACCTATTTTTTGTTCGGTTCGGATTTATTTCGGTTTCACAGTCCTTTTGAACAGCCCTAGTTTCAGCTTACTATATAACGGTCTCGTCAAATATATATGATTTACTTTTTTGTAAGTGTAGATGCCACTCGGCATAAATTTCGTGGATTGGTGACCCATAAAAATGTGGGGTGCTACCACGGTCTAAAGACAGGTTTGCTTTTGTGATTTTGTCAAAATATCCAAACGCGTGTGTGGCCAGATATATCTCAGTTTTCAACACCACATATGAGCAAGAAGTTTAAAATTATACCTCAGCAACTTGTCCGTTATCCATCACCACAATTCTGTCTGCAGCTCTTACTGTTGATAGCCTGCAAATGGGTTCAAAATCAAAATACACATCTCTAGTCTACAAGTAAATAAACATGGGCAAAACGCACCTGTGTGCTATGAAAAGGATAGATCTTTTCGTCTTCATGTCGTTTTTTAATCCAACCATTAATTCCTGTGTACAAAAAAAGATGTAGGTTAACTGCTGATAATTGCAGCAAATGACATAATACAACATTTGTACAAAATATTTGATTAAAAGTTAAAACAAACAATTGGAAGCACTTGGATTTATTCCTCATATCATGAAACTAATTAAAGTTGTTATAAGAAAACTGATTATTGAGAGAAAAATATTATCAAACTTATCAACAAATTATTCCGAATATCGAAAAGAAACATTCAAAACTCCTTGAGAACTCGAGATCTATAGATTTTAACCCACTAACCTGAATGTAGTATTCACTTTCTGCATCGAGAGCACTGGTGGGTTCATCGAGGATTAGAATAACAGGATCCCTAACTATGGCCCTAGCAATTGCAATCCGTTGCTTCTGGCCACCACTTAGAAGCTCATCATCGACTATTGTTTCATAGCCATTAGGAAGGGAGCAAATGAATTCATGAGCATAAGCCTGTTTTGCAGCCCATTCTATGTCTTCTTGCTTGATATTCCTTGAACATCCATAGCTTATGTTCGACTTTATATCCATCCGGAATAAATGTGGTTCCTGCAATATAAAGCTATTAGAGTGTAGCCTATCCCATGATTTAGAACAGCAAAATCAGAACAATATCAGATAGTTACTTCGAGCTCAACCATGCACCCCAAGAAAATGGATTTACCATAAAAAGAGACTTTCCAAACCTGTCCAACATAGCCAATATTCTTTCTCAGCCATCTGAAGTCCAAGTCTTTAAGTGGGTGGCCATCAATTAGTATCTGTAACAAAATGAAGTTTCATTTAAGATCCACCCATTTTTTTAAATAGGTTGCAGAAAGACAAGTGAGAAATTGCTAGGGAGTGGCACTTAATAATACGTGAAATTCTGTGATCTATAGGTGTTTGGAGTGGCGATTCCACCTTTTGAATCCGGTTTAAGGATTTCAACAGGCGATGGGATCACCATCCATCCATTTAGCCCGTTTTAAACATGCATTAATATTGTCTCTGCATTGTGTGCGTCATTGAAAGTAAGACCCGCCGAATAGAAAGTATAAACAAAATTCACGTGAAACAGCGAATTATCATGGGTAGATTTAAAGAGGTAAATACAAAGCTTTTAATTAATTGACATGGCAGTATGCTACTATGGTTAGCAAAATGGGCAAGTCAGGTGAGTTGAATAGTAAGTGGGCAACGCTAACAAGCTTTTTGCATTTTATTGAACTTTACAGATATGATTATATGAATATGTTAAATATGTTTAGATTATATCACAGAAATTTAGGAGGTAATAAACAATATGTTTCAATGGATTTTACACTGTTGAACCGAAAAATTTTTTACCTAAACTTTTGACTGTTACACATGAACTCATTAGCTATAACATATAGCCCATATTGACCCGTTTTTACATAAGGACTGAAACTGATAACAAATACAAAACCAACTAGGTAATTTAGAAGGGCACGTGTTGCAGGAGTACCTGCCCCTGTGTTGGTTCGTAGAGACCAAGTAAGAGATGGATTAACGTGCTTTTCCCACTACCACTAAGACCAACCTGAAGAAAAGAAGAAATAGGTCACTATCGACATCATTTGAAAGGGAAAATGCGTAAGAATCAAAATTCTCACAATTGCCATCACTTCATTTGGGTGTATAGAGATGTTTACTTCTTTCAGAGTGGACATCTGCAGGAAAGGACATCTAGCTTAAATGAAAGGTCATATGAAGCGGTTTAGACCTATAAGATAACGGGGAGATATATAGTAAATGTACATATTATACATCTCAAAAACTGAAAACATGACCATGTGATGGGCTTTGAAAAGCTTTTGTCAGTTTAAGATAAAAAGGCCAACTTAGTGGAGTGGGAACTTTAAGCCATGTAACAAAAGGTTGATTAGGGTTATAGTTTATTCCTAATGGGTCAAATGGGTGAAATTATATAGCTGAGTAAGTATATATACAATTAAACAGTTCAAAAGTGTCCAAAAACAGCCGCCTAAATTGCTTTATTTGTAGAAAACGTGGATCATCATGTTAATAATGGTTTGTGTGATAAAAAAATATATAGATGGAAAATCAGAAAAAAGGTGTTGGCAGGTCAACCAAACTCATTTTGACCTAGTTCACTTGTTTGAAACATAACTCAACTCACCCGACCAGCCCATTTTGCCACCCATATAATCTACATGTAGAGAGTAAGTGGAATTACAGTTGTCCGTGAAGAATAGTGAAAGGAGACATTTACAAACTCTAATTGCGGCCTTAGCTTCTGTAACTTCACTCCTGTACGCAACAAAAATGGCAATCAGAGCTGAAAGAAATAATTTATGTAATAAAGTAGATCTTAAACACATGTAAGTGTCCACTTAAAGGCCTTACCTTTTACTTAAAGTTAAGGGGGGTAAATTCAGCCTATTTATAATTTGGAGTATATTTTATTAATAACGAGTCAAATGGCTTTATAAGTATACTCAAGTGCTCGAAGCCTGCTAAGTTTTATATAAAAATTGGACGATTATGTTGATACTAGTTTTGTGATGAAGTATGATATTAGTTATCTCTGAACTAACAAAAATGTACAAAAAAAACTGTCGCACGTTTTTACTAAAGCATGTTTCAACCCGGGTCCATTTTAACCAGGGTGAACAAATGAGCTTTCTAAAAAAAAAATAATAATAAAAATAAATAAAAATAAAAAAAAATAAAAAAAA
>LBNU01007949.1:49232-68109 GCA_014162995.1 Artemisia annua
AAAAAAAAAAAAAAAAAAAAAAAAAAAAAAAAAAAAAACACACACACACACACACACACACACACACGATTTCCATGCCTTTTTCTGAAAATTGTTCGCTAGGCAAGACATCAATTAGCTGAAAGACCTTTTCACTTGCTCCAACACACTGAAGTAATGAAGAAAAATTGTCTGCCAACCTCCAAGCTGCAAATATTAACCATTCACAGTACAATACATATTTGGTAAGTTGCTCAGCAGATGCTTGACCAGTAAGAATGGACATTCCTCCCAATACCAAAGCAGAAACCTGCAAGTTTTAGTTGGACAAATAAATATGGTATATACTCAGCAATTACATTGAAATTGATTAAATATATTTTAAGTAAAAAAAATTCACCAAGGATTCACTAAACCTGTGTTAAACGATAGAGAGTGTTGAAACTAAAATTCCATAAACCATAGGCAGCACTTTCTCGCACGCTTACTAAAGCCAATTTGTCCAGCCATTGCTTATACCTAGAAGCATAAAGTATGTACTTGGTGATTAATATTTGTACACATTCTATGAAATTAACTTGGCTGTGTATTCTTTATCCCAATCTAATGATTAGAAATTCAAAAAGATAGAATCGATGTTGAAATACCTTTCATGTTCCTGTCTTTCTGTTCCATTAACGCGTACCGTTCTCACCAAAGAGAGGGTTTCTTGAGAAACCTGAATTTCCGGAGGAGGAGAAGGGGGGATATAGTCATGGATAGTAAGTCAGCGGTATAATACAATTATTTTAAAATAATCGGAGAAGAGTGTAAAAAAATTAGTATATACTTCATTGGCATGAGCAGTTGACTCTTGAATAAGCTTTGCTGCTTTCTTCTGGTACCTTCAAATTAAAAATATATCCATAAAAAGGAGGATACATGAGTCAAAGCAAACAAAGTAAACTTTAGATATTAATTCCCCTATAAGTAAACAGACTTATCAAATTTAAAACTTCGGATACTCACCGCCCATAAACCAGAAAGATCATACATAATAGGGTGCATATAAAGCAAGCGGACAACGCAAGAGGCCAGCTTAATGTCAGCAGATTAATCAGTGCTCCAATCCCCTGAGAAATTTTGCTTCAATTTAAACTATGTGGATAAGAATAAACGAGGTTATAAAAATGTGAGCTAAGATAGATCTTGACCAAGGTAACAACCTGAATGGAGTTCCGCACTATCAGATGTAAATTGTTTGAAACGATATGTGACAACTTTTGACAATCCGCCCCAAGCCTGCTGGTCAAATTTCCAACTGGTTCTCTATCATAGAAGGATATATCCTGAAGGTAAATGATTGTTAAATATACATATGTAAATGTCTGAAATAGTAACAGGCTAAGAAGCAGAAAGCACCTGAAGTAATAGATTCTTGTATAAGGTTTCCCTTAGACGTTTGAGCTGTGAAATCATAAGAAGAATACTTTATATAAGCTGCCTGCCTTGAATAGTCGAGTTAAGAACAGAACATTAGCCTTGAAGTTTCCGACTTTCAAAGAAGATACAATCACTCACCAGGACCAAATTTGCAATTCCAAAACAAGCACTTCGTAATCCTCTGAAATCCACAAGAGGCAACCTCAGCTCATAGATACAACTTCAAATGCAAACTGGAATATAAAGAGCAAAAAACACTTTTATCCGGGTTTTTTCTACATTTCTTCACATTAACATAAGTCACTTGCGGATGACATGCGACCTCAATTATGATGGGAATCAATGAAGATATCTTACATGTCCACGAGTACGCAATTATCGATTTAATATTATATATATTCTGCGAAGAGTTCTCATCAAATGTAAAATCTTTGCAGAATCTAAATTTTATATCCAAAACGAGGTTAAGCCATAAACGTGCCTGAAACTAAGGGTCTCCCTTAATTATCATTTCCAAAAGGACTACTTACAATTTGAGTAAGCCTAGGCATGACAATTATAAGCCTATGCAATCAAAATCGATTTCCTTCTAGTCACGTACGATCAAGTATTCACATAGACGCAGTTTTGATCCAAAATACATTTTGATATTATTTTGTGATGGTGTGTGGTGAGTGGCGACTTTTAGATTATGTGTATTATCATATAATTAGCATAGGTAATTTATCATCAAGACTCTTATTCCTTCAAGAATTACATTATGTGATTATGGTTACCAGAGCTAAAAATACACAATATCGCAATTCACATGATAAACCAGCAAAACATAATGTAGAACAAAAAATATTACGTAGTATATGGCAACTACACAAGATTAATTTCTAATAAGTAATAACAGTTTCTTACGTGCATATCCCCGAAACAAAACACAGAAACACCAACACCTTCACATTCCTATAAAACACAAACACCTCCCCATTTTGCGCAGCAAATATAGACGACGCCAATAAACTCGGCATCCATATCTCCGAAACCTACACATAAAAACTCACAAACTAAAAACACTTCGGGGGTGTTTGTTTAAGCTTATTTGTGGGCATATGAGCTTATTCAATTTGGGCTTATATATTATAAGCCCAAATTTTCCGGTTTATTTTGAGACTTATAGCTTTATATAAGCTTATTATGACATAATAAACTTATTCTCATAAGTCTGAAAATAAGCCGGAAAATTCGAGCTTATGAAATTTAAGCTGAAATAAAATAAGCTCGTAAGCCCACAAATAAGCTGAAACTGAAAACACACCAAACCAACCATAAAACTATAAAACAAACAAAACATACCGCAGCTAAAGCTAAGGAACAAAAACCAACATACACAACCAACTTCTCATCAGAAACCAATCCCCATATCCTAGTAATGACATGCCAAACAGTAACTTCATTTCCTACTTTTATATCATTGTCATTATCATTATCTAAGTTCCACCAGTTGTTTCCTGGTATGTAATCAGCAAATGTGTATGTGTTTTGTGATGGGGTGTGTTCGGAAGTATGACTGTGGCAGATGGTGGTGATTGTTTTGAGTTTGAATTTGGTTTTGGTTTTGGTGGGTGGAAATTTGAATTTGTTGATGGTTTGGTGTGAGAATGTGTGAAATTTGGCTATGTTGCCATGGATGGTGGTGTTCATTTGATGCACTAAACGTGTTTGGTGAACTGTTAAACTATAGGAATATAGACATACCGGGTCCGTTTTTTTTTTTTTTTTTTTAATGGCAATTAAAAATCTGAAATATACACGACCACAAACTATCTCACCTAACGTCCTAAGCAAGACTTGAACCTGCAACTATTTGATTGAGAGCTTCTCACATAACAAAAGGTACCACTGAGGCACAAGCCCTTTGGTGATCCGTTTCAAAATTAAACACTACATATTGTATTTGTAACCGAGAATAAGAATCTTTGTTTTATTTTAAATAAATATCCACTCATAATTTTGAACATTAGAGAATCCTTCCTCCACACAAATTCAAACATGCCACTTACACAAAGGGTTAATAGACAAAGATGTTACTAAAGTTTGCGTTTGTGTTGTCCTGAGGTAATATAGTTTGAAACTTGTCATCCAAGTTACTCAACCTAGTATGACCGGTTAATTACGTCATTGTGTTTTTGGTAACTTAGAGTTACCGGTAAAAAACCAACGTGGCACCCAATTTTTTTAACCCTGTAATAATTAATTATTAAACTCGTTTATTTTATATAACCCACTTATATTTATTCTTCTTTATTAATCCCAAACAAAACACACACTCTTCCCAAACCGATTACACACACATCCCAATTCGAAACCCTAGATCTGAAAATTAAAAAATTGATTAAGGTTGCCATCTAAATGTAAAAAGGTAAATTACCATTCTCTGATTACTTAATCTCTATTATCTTTCAAAAGCATCTGATTATTTAGGGTTTAATAAATTAGGGCTTTGTTCAAATTAGGGTTTTTTCAAATTAACAATGTTTATTGTTTCATCATGTTTCAGATGGCATCAGGATCACAATCATCCACGTTTTTAATAAAGTATCATCGTGGTGGTGTATTTGTAAGAGATCCCCTTTCTTATGATTATGAAATTGTATCTGAAATTCCAAATTCGATCTTTGTGCATATCGGTGGAGTGAAGTTGTAACGGTTTGTAATCCACCGAAAGGATTATACTAGAGTAATAGTATCGGTGTCGTGGATTCGCAACTGGACGTACGGATGGTGTAAACCCCCCATCCCGAACCAGTATATATCGTGGTGTCTCTTTACATGCTTTATATACTTTGCTTGTGTTTGTGGTTGTGATTATTGTTGTATAACCACTTGTTGATCTTTGAGGCTTGAAGTCATTAAACTTCGAAGAAGCTGAAAAGACCGTATTCACCCCCCCTCTACGGTTCTATAATTGGTATCAGAGCGGAATACTCAAGTTTTTGAGCGTTAAAACCTTCCCGAGAAGCCGTTTTAAGTCAAAAACTTCTTTCCCAAGAATCTAAAATCCTAACTAAGATTTTTGGTAAAGTGGAGTATAGATCCATGGCTCAAGAGAAATATGTTGAGGGGTGTTCTATGCAAAGACCACCTTTGCTAGAAACCAATAGGTTTTGTTTTTGGAAAACCCGGTTTGAGACCTATGTTAGGTCCAAGGATCTTGACTTGTGGGAGATCATCCAAAATGGCAACTTTTTTTTCATGATGCTCGATCCCGAAACCAAGTTGATGGTGGAGAAACCATACTCGGAACTAAAGGATAATGAGAGGAGAAGGCTTGTCAAAAACGAGGGTTAATAGACAAAGATGTTACTATAGTTTGCGTTTGTGTTGTCCTAAGGTAATATAGTTTGAAACTTGTCATCCAAGTTACTCAACCTAGTATGACCGGTTAATTATGTCATTGTGTTATTGGTAACTTAGAGTTACCGGTAAAAAAACCAACGTGGCACCCAATTTTTTTAACCCTGTAATAATTAATTATTAAACTCGTTTATTTTATATAACCCACTTATATTTATTCTTCTTTATTAATCCCAAACAAAACACACACTCTTCCCAAACCGATTACACACACATCCCAATTCGAAACCCTAGATCTGAAAATTAAAAAATTGATTAAGGTTGCCATCTAAATGTAAAAAGGTAAATTACCATTCTCTGATTACTTAATCTATATTATCTTTCAAAAGCAGCTGATTATTTAGGGTTTAATAACTTAGGGCTTTGTTCAAATTAGGGTTTTTTCAAATTAACAATGTTTATTGTTTCATCATGTTTCAGATGGCATCAGGATCACAATCATCCACGTTTTTAATAAAGTATCATCATGGTGGTGTATTTGTAAGAGATCCCCTTTCTTATGATTATGAAATTGTATCTGAAATTCCAAATGTGGATCTGCTTGCCTTAGACTTGCTAGAATTTGTGAATTATTTGCAAACTGAGTTTACTAGTGTGGTCAAGTGTTTGTTTTATTTGGTCCCTGGCTTAGAGTTTCACTTAGGATTGAAACCTCTTAAAACAAATGCTGACTTTGATGATTTTGTTCAATGTGGTCTTGATAATGATCATGTCTTGCATGTATATGCTTCTCACACTGAATTTGACATAAATGAGACCACTAATGAACAACAGGATTCTGATAGTGAAGTGATTTAGATGATGCTGATTATAATGTGTATGAGTATTGTAGTTCTGAAGAGAGTGACACTGCATCATTGGACCATTTGTCAGATGGAGAGGAAGAGATTGTTGAGGTTAGGACTAAGAAAGTAGAACCTGCCCCTAAGAAAAAAGCTTCTAAGATGTTTGATGAGAATTTTTTGTCTAGGATTTACAATGGTTTGCCTAAAGATGACTTTACTTCTGAAAATGACCATGTGCCTAAGAAAGTAAATGATCAGGATATGTTGGGTGATCACTGGCCAATCCATGATCCAACTACAAAATGGAAGTTCATGAGACCACAATTAGGTGAAAGGTATGAGGGTCCTGAGCAACTGAAAAGAGCACTTGCATATTATGCTTTGGCTAATGGTTATAAGCTATATTACAGTGTAAACAATCCCAAGAGACTGTTAGCTAAATGTTCTAGGGATAATAAAGAAAAGAAATGCCCATTTAGATTGTGGGCATCTTGGATGCAAGAAGAGAAATCTTTTCAAATCAAAACCCTTAATGATAAGCATGTGTGTTCAAGGACATATGAGTATGGGTCCTTAATAACAAGCAACTGGGTAGCTAGGAATTATGCTAAAAAGATCATGGTGAATCCTACTATTACAGTTAGGGCCCTTATTGAGTTAATCTTAAAGAAATACAAGTGTAAAGTGACTGTTAGTCAAGCTAGGAGGGGAAAAATGAAGGCTTTACAGCAATATGAGACATGTTTAGAGGATCATTATGGAAAGCTATGGTCATATGCAGCTGAAATCCTTAATTCTAATCCAGGGTCAACTTGTAAGATGGGTGTTACTTCCATGCCAGATGGAAAGACATACTTTAGTAGTTTCTATGTTTGCTATAAGGCTTTGAAACAAGGATGGCTAGAAGGTTGTAGGAGGATAATTGGATTAGATGGATGCTTTCTGAAAACCATTTGCAAGGGACAACTGCTATCAGCTGTAGGTAGGGATGGCAATAACCAGGTCTATCCAATTGCATGGGCAGTGGTCAGTGTTGAGAACAAGGAAAATTGGAGTTGGTTCATGCAGTGTCTCATTGATGACTTGGGAAATGCAGCTGGTCATGGGTTAACAATTATATCTGATCAACATAAGGTAATCTTATTTACATTTATCAAAGCTTTGTTTTACATATGTGTGCATTGTTTAACTTATGTGTGCTACAGGGTATTGTTGAAGCTGCAAAGGAAATCATGCCTTTAGCTGAGCATAGACAATGTGCTAGGCACATCTATGCTAACTTCAGAAAGAAGTTCACTGGTGTTCTATTTAGGACTCTCTTTTGGAGAGCAGCAAAGGCAACATATCCTTCTAAGTTTGAAAAGGTAATGACTGAAATCAGAAATCACAGCAAAGAAGCACACCAACATCTGATGGACAGGCATCCAGAAAGCTGGAGCAGAGCTTTCTTTGTAACAGATAGAGCCTGTGATGCAGTTGAAAATGGAATAAGTGAGTGCTTCAACTCTCTTATTGTTGAGGCAAGGAGGAAACCCATTATTAACATGTTGGAGGATATAAGGATTGGTTTAATGGAGAGAATGCAAAGGATGAGAGAAAAGCATGCTAAATGGGGTGATACAGTCTGTCCTAACATTATGAAGAAATTTGAAAAAATTAAGGATAAACACAGGTAAACTACTATCTTCTTATATATATTGTACATTATACTTGTTACAAAAGTACATTGTTAGCTATCTTTTAATTATATCTATTGTACATTATAGGGACTGGAAAGTCATTGCAGCTGGTGAGACTAAGTTTGAAGTGAAGAATGGTTATGAGGGTTTCAAGGTTGATGAAAAGGAAAGGACTTGCACTTGTAGAGCTTGGCAGTTGAGTGGCATACCTTGTCAGCATGGTTGTGCAGCTATCTACTTCTTGCATAAGGAACCTGAGGATTATATATCCCATTGGTTTAGGAAGGCAAGATTTGTATCAGCTTACAAATATTACATTGAAGGTCAAAATGGAATGGACCAATGGCCAGAAACACCTTATCAGAAGCCACTACCACCTATTAACAGAAGGATGCCTGGTAGACCACCACATAAGAGGAAAAGAGATGCAAATGAAGATGATGGAAACATGACAAGGATAAGCAGGAAGGGTCAAATCAACCACTGCAAACTTTGTGGTAAGAGTGGTCACAATCAGAGAGGTTGTCCATCAAAACCAGAACCTGTTAGTAGTGGGAGAGGGGGTAAGACAGCTAGAGGTGCTAAAACAACTAGAGGAGGTAAGACTGCAAGAGGTGGTAAAACAGCTAGTGGTGGTAAGAGTACTAGAGGTGGTAAGACAACAAGAGGTGGTAAGACTACAATTCTTTCACCACCAGTTCAAGAACCAGCTCAGGGTGCACAATCAACACCAATGCATGAACCATCAACACCAGTGCATGAACCAGATCAGGGTTCAACACAAGATGAGATATCCACTATTGGTTCTGCACCAGTTGAATCAACTCAGGAAGAATTACCAACTCTAGGGTCTGCAATAGTTCCAGTTTCTACTCCATCTGTTGGGTTTGAAATGACACCTGATCAGAGTTCACCAAATAGGGGTGTTGGTGTAAGAATCAGCCCTAACAGCAAAGCTTTGAAGGGCAAAGGTGTTAGAATGATGGGGGGGACTGTGGGAATACCATCTTGTGAAACTTCAGTAAGTGAACCTGGAATTAGTAATAGGAGGCTTAGGACCATAAATGGGAAGATAGTCAGGTGGAGAGGGAAAGGAGATGGTTCAAGAGCTCATAGGTATCCTGGTGGAATCAAACCATTAGGTTATGGTGTATCTTGGGATCCTGTGGATGGAGAAGCAATGTTAGGGGTAAGTATTAATACTTCTTTTGCATTAACACATGTTCACTCAATCTGTTTACTAACATATTCTTTTTTTTCAGGATGTTATGGGTCTTCCTAGACCTGCATGGCCAATTGGCATTACACCAGAAGATGTTAGGATTCATGCTGAAAGACCAGAGCCTGTTGTGTTACAAGAACCTATGCTGGAACCATTGATTAGAAGAACTGCTGAGTATCAAAGGAGGATGTCTGAAAGAAGAAGAGTAGCAGATCAGCAACAAGTTCAACCAGTAGCAGAACAGCAACAAGTTCCACCACCAGTGCAACAAGTTCCACCACAAGTTCAAGTTCATGTTCAAGCACCACCTGTGCAGCAACAAGTTGAAGCACCACCAATCATCAGAAGGCAATCAGAAAGGATCAAACAGATCTTGTTCAACAGGCCACCATCACCTGGTCCTGGATTAACTGAAGATGATGCAATCTCTCTTGAATAGATGTTAGGATTGACTTAAATGGCTAGCCACAAGTTTGGCACTTTTGTATATCAGCCATATGTCATTAACCTATGAACATGTTAATATCTAGGATGCTACTTAACATTTGCAGTTTACAACTGCACCATCTTTTGTATATCTGATACATGGTATCACAACTATGTGACAAAAATGGCTAGCCAAATGTTTGGCACTTTTGTACATCAGCCATTGTCACTTACCTATGAACATGTTTAACCATTTTAGAATGAATGGTAAATTTAGTGAACCTGGAATTAGTAATAGGAGGCTTAGGACCATAAATGGGAAGATAGTCAGGTGGAGAGGGAAAGGAGATGGTTCAAAAGCTCATAGGTATCCTGGTGGAATCAAACCATTAGGTTATGGTGTATCTTGGGATCCTGTGGATGGAGAAGCAATGTTAGGGGTAAGTATTTATACTTCTTTTGCATTAACACATGTTCACTCAATTTGTTTACTAATATATTCTTTTTTTTTCAGGATGTTATGGGTCTTCCTATACCTGCATGGCCAATTGGCATTACACCAGAAGATGTTAGGATTCATGCTGAAAGACCAGAGCCTGTTGTGTTACAAGAACCTATGCTGGAACCATTGATTAGAAGAACTGCTGAGTATCAAAGGAGGATGTCTGAAAGGAGAAGACTAGCAGATCAGCAACAAGTTCAACCAGTTGCAGAACAGCAACTAGTTCCACCACCAGTGCAACAAGTTCCACCACAAGTTCAAGTTCATGTTCAAGCACCACCTGTGCAGCAACAAGTTGAAGCACCACCAATCATCAGAAGGCAATCAGAAATGATCAAACAGATCTTGTTCAACAGGCCACCATCACCTGGTCCTGGATTAACTGAAGATGATGCAATCTCTCTTGAATAGATGTTAGGATTGACTTAAATAGCTAGCCACATGTTTGGCACTTTTGTATATCAGCCATATGTCATTAACCTATGAACATGTTAATATCTAGGATGCTACTTAACATTTGCAGTTTACAACTGCACCATCTTTTGTATATCTGATACATGGTATCACAACTATGTGACAAAAATGGCTAGCCAAATGTTTGGCACTTTTGTACATCAGCCATTGTCACTAACCTATGAACATGTTTAACCATTTTAGAATGAATGGTTTAGTATCCTCTTTTATGTTTCACCATTTTGGTACTTTTCTTTTTGCAGGTTAAGTATCTTATTATGTTTAAACAAAGTGCATGAACCATTATAAAACAAATCTATACAAAAGACATCATCTAATATAAATACTTCATTACTTCATTAAACCATTGTTTTACAAAAGACAACATCTACCATACATAACCTAACACTTCATCTATCATTACAGCCATCAAAGTTCATCCCCAAAACAGAACACCATCAAAGTTCATCCCCAAAAGACATCATCCTAAAACCTAAACATACCATAAAACCTAAATAAACTTAACAAGAAACATCCCAATAATCAACACAATCAAAACCCTATTGTAAAATGCAGTTCGAGAGTGTTGATTGTTATCTTGAACAACTTGATCTTGTGCATTCACCAAATTAACATGGAGCTGATACATGGTTCCTTGATACCAACGATTTGGTAAGGGACCATCCACCCATCTGAAATAGTTGCAATTCCTTGTGGGATCCATGAAATTAGGGCAACCAAGAAATCTTCTTCCAGGGTTGAATTGTGTCCAAGAGGTTCGGCACTTCGCTATTTCACCACAACCACAAAGGTTCGCCATTGAAACTTGAAAGAAAGGGTCGATTATAAAAAGGTGGGTTAGAACCCTAGTTTTTTAAGAAGCAGATGGGGTTGGGGATTTGTTAGGGTTGTGTGGGGTTGGGTGGGTTATTTAAATTGGTTTTATAAGATAGTGGAATTCATAGGTGGAAATTAGAAAAGGGGAATTAATGAGGTGGAAATGTGGAAAATTCCACGTGGACAAGGCATCTTGCCATCATCCGGTTACCCACCAAGGGAGTGAGCTGAGGGATGAGTTTTATAATGTTCATTGACCAATTTAACCAACCCGTGATATTGAGTAACTTGGATGACAATTATCAAACTATGTTACCTTAGGACAACACTCACGCAAACTTTAGTGACATGTTTGTCTATTAACCCTATATTACTACAAGGTGTTGAATACTCCGTATAAATTATCCAAGAGATTATATATGTCTAACTAGTTAGAATGCCCGTGCACGCACGGTTTTTTTCAGAAAAATTTAATTATATAGTATTATCGTTTAAAAATAGAAAATCTTATGTATATTTTAAAGAGTTAGAGTATCAACATATGCGAAAGTAAGAAAAATAGTTAGCAGAAATTGTAAATATAACCGTGGCATTGACCTTGTATTTGATTCTTGAGCGTGTCTCCTTATAATGTTATTGGGCCAAAGGTTCTTTGATCACATGGGTTTACATATAAATCAAATTTATTTTAAATTTTTTGTTTAATATATGGATATATAAGAATTTACCCGTGAAAATTATGATATAAGTACAACTAATAAGTATGCATGAGTTTTTCATTATGTATTAATATCAATTAATATTTTGTAAAATTTTTATTGGATGAAAGATTTAACTTTGTTTAGCTGACATAGATGTTAATGTTGAGGTTGATGTTGTTATTTAACTTTAACTATTGATATCATGTTGTACAAAATGTGCGAGTTTAGTAGCACATAATGAGCGTTGATGGAGTTAAAATATACTCCGTAAAGTTTTTTAAAAATGTTTTTCCGGATATCCGTATATAAACTTTAAATAATAATTACATGAGTCGTTATAAGTACAATCGAGTATATTTATTTCCATATCACAGTAACTCGTACTTACCATTTGATATTTATATTGCCGTTAATAATAATTTAACTGTATTCAATATTCAAACCCGTGTACGTATAGATTAAACTTTTAAATAGAATAACATGATTTCTTATTTATATTTAACGTACATAGTAAAAAGATATTTTAATAGATGAAAGTTTAAAACTAATATTTATTTTAAAAGTATTTAACGTATATTAAAACTAATTCGTACATTTATAAAATTTTATAAGTTTAATGGATGGAAGTCTCAAACCAATACTAATACTCATGTAATTGTAAACAAAGTTCATATTATAAAGTGTAGGGGGTATAAAGTGTAAGGGGTTATTTGTTTATTATCTAAAGTTATCAAAAAACATGGAGATTTATAATTTTACACTTAACTCCATATAATATATTTAAAATTCAACCACTAATGTTTAATTAATTATCTCATCTTTTTTTAAGTTTTTATTTTCATAAATTTGACACCTATATTTTTATGTATTTTTTTTCTCTAATCAAATTCTACACCAAATTTATTAAAGTTTGACCAAAATCAATTCAATTTTGACTTTTTATTGGTCAATCATATTGCTCGATTTCGCCTATGTGTCAAAATCGAGCATTCCTATTTGTCCAATTTTTTTCCACCAAGATTGTTTTGTCAAAAAAAACTCCGAAATGATGTAATTCTTTTATTATATAAAAGATTAGATGAGGATGCAGCATATAAAATGTAAAATGATATAAGCGGATATCCAAACAAGGAAATACAGTAAATGCTAACAAAGATATTAATATTATATCAAAGCTCCCACACTTTACACAAACTACTTTGCGGATCTTTTATTAGCCCAAAAGAAATTAAGATCGAATCCGCCACCTGTTTGCAAATTAATAATTTACAGGATGCATTATGCAACTGTAGCTATTGTCTCAACGTACATTGCACATTGTGTTTCTAATGAAGTAACTTTGGTACATAAGCACACAAAACTCATACATAGTAATCCTCGTAGAGATAAAAGATTACTCAAGTTTATGCAAAATCAGATGTGCGCCATATTGGGGTTGAAGAGTGAGAACAACATTAGGAGCATGGACATAAGATGGTGAAAGTTCGAAAGAGAACCTTTGTAAGATCATTGCAAGGGCGATTTTAGCTTCTAGCAACGCAAAGTTTTGTCCAACGCAGA
Organism: Artemisia annua; assembly: GCA_014162995.1. NCBI lineage: Eukaryota > Viridiplantae > Streptophyta > Magnoliopsida > Asterales > Asteraceae > Artemisia > Artemisia annua. The sequence goes on from LBNU01007949.1 coordinate 62,204, forward strand.
TTCTAGGTCCCCAACCAAAGGGAAAATAAATGACTCGGTTCTTTGTCGCCTTAGAGATTCCTTCAGAAAATCGATCAGGGTTAAATTTCATGGCATCACTACCCCAAAGTTCTTCATCATAATGAATTGGCATGATCGGAACTCCAATCAGAACTCCAGATGGTAGTGAAAATCTTCCCAATGTGATGTCTTTGTCAACTTTACGGGCTAGCCCAACAACAGGAGGATATAGCCTTAATACTTCATGGAAGATCATATTCACCTACGTAGAAAAGAAACGATCAATTTATGACGAATAAAAATATCATATTTTAAGAGTTCGCAAACTGACATAAGCACTTACAACTTTGAGATGATTTAACCCATCTAAATCAATATTGTTATCGCCAAGGACATTCAAAACCTCTTCCCTAGCACGTGATTGCCATTCTTGATGTTTACTTAATAAAATCATCGTCCATACAAGCAAGCTTGACGTCGTCTCTTGTCCAGCAAAGTAGAAAAGCTTGCACTCCTCAATAACTTCGTTAATGGTCATTCCATGACTCTTGTTTTGATGTTGCTCAACCTCTTTGATATTAGATTCGAGCATTATCCCTAACAGATCATCATAGTTACCTTCTCCAGCTTTCATTGCCTTTAGCCTATTGTCGATGATGCTTCCTATAGAATGTCTAATTTGTTTATCTATTCCCTTCATCTTCATGTTCCTCTTTGTTGGAAGAAACCTATTTCCCAAATCATAATGCAAATAGTGTACATTATTACTTTAGCTTATATTTTTTATAACCAAAATTACCAACAAAAAATTACAGTAAATATTATCTAACAAAGAACATGCATAACTTTTTTCAATAATACGATCACCTGAATTCGTAGCTTAATTACTATCTTACCTAGATCCGGGGATGTAAAGTGATTGAAATGCCTCCATTGCATATACACCTTGTTCCCTAATGAGTTCAAATATCCGAATTCCTTCTTGATAACTACTTCCAAATGCGGTTCGTGATATCACGTCACTTGTTAAAGCTTGAAGGTGAGGCCACACATCCAACTCGCAAGACTCTTTTGATGAAACCATCTTCTCCCACTTCCCAACCATTTCAATGCAACTTAAGTGAAAAGCAGGTATCATCATCTGAGCATATATAGAACATTGGTATCATTATAAGAACGTAAACATAATACATTGCTATGATCTACATTAATACTCCATAACCTGATCAATTACAAACTAATTAAAATGTAGAAATCAGTATACCTTTAGCTTTTCCACATGAAAAGCAGGGTTGATTATTTTTCTATGCTTGATCCACTTATCCCCTTCATAGGTCACTACACCTGTTGCTAATAACCTACCAAGTGGATTAGATCTTGGCTTTTGAAAATCATTTATTTTTGTTAATACCTCCTTGATGAGCTCAGGGTCCATAAAAGTCACTCTTGGTCTCCATCCCATCCACGTGATGAAATTTCGACCTGAAACAAGAAATCCAAGTATGTACTTACTCGCAAAAATCACAGAAAAAACTTAGATCATGCATCTTTATTTGGAAATTAAAAATAGCTTGAATAAATTTATTAGAAATGATCATTGAACTTTTCCACAAAGTTACGAACAGATTTTGTAGCAATATATGCATACTTGCATATGGTATCTCGTGAAGCATTGATTGTAAACTAATTAGTTTATTTCAACAATGAATTACAACGTAGTTTAAAAATAACAAGTATTCATAGATAAGACCGGTTGTAATAAGGACCCCTGGCGACCTTCATTTCCGCAGCCACCTCAGCTTTTTGTCTCTTATACTACTTTAGCGACCTACTTGGTGTAATAAGGCGACCCACATTTCCTTCTTCTTTTATTTATTTTTTTTTTTTTCATTTTCAATTTTTTTAACAATAATATTAAAACTTCATTAATTAAAAAAAAATAATAAGTGTTAAAATTTATTTAATAAAATACAATTTGGCCAAGGTTAAATAATGTACAATTTTATCCCACTCATTCACAACCAAAACCACAGTAGAACACAATAACACAAATATCTACCTAACTTCTCTCGAATTCTTGATCTCAGATCTTTACGGTAGAACACAAGAACACAAAATAGCTTTCTTTCTCAACAAATTAAAAGCACCCTTTTGTTTACTTCCTTTGTTTCTTTTTCAAACAACACACAACATACGCATCATATAAGTCGCAGGTGTATCCATTAATTCATTTCAACCCAGGATTGCATCTACTAAAAAGGATGTTACCTCTCTAATAGAAATGCTCTTTAAATAATTCGGTCACACAAGGTTAGAGTGTTGATTTCAGGCATGAGGCAACGAAAGCAAGAGTATAAAAACAGAATTACTACAATCTTTTTGTCAAAATTAATTAACGAAAGAAACTGCAAGGGTGCTTTTCACATAAGAGTGTCGAACACAAGACATGTAGAGACAACCTCATGTCATGCATGAAAATAGTAACGACCGTCCTTGCCTAGCTACCGACTCAATGGGATAAAAATTAATGGCCACTAAAAGTTAAATAACTTTCGTAATTCTGATCAAAATTAAAGAAATCCTAATTAATATATGGACCTCGGTCTAGAATAAAACATAACCTTGAAAAGAAACAAGACATAATGAAATACTGTAAAGAACTAACCATGTTTTTGCAAAGAGTGATGAGTGAACGCCACAATATGTGGAAGTACTTCATCTTCGTTGTCAATATTTATATGCTTCGATTTTGATTGTCGAAACGTCATGGACAACTCTTTCATGTCCCCGAACAACAACTTGTATTTGTTTCCCTTAAAACCTTGGTTCCTTAGATGCTTTTCGAGCCTCTTTGGTGTCACCCAAACCAAGTTTACGAGGTTCCATAGACATAATACGATGGCTATAGCAATTGAGATCGCAACTACGTTTGTTATTGTATCCATCGTGTTTGATTCACTTGATGTGAATAAGGATAAAGAGAGATAGAGGGTGGCTCCAATTATTGCCTAGACGGTCTAACTTTCTTTGCCATCTATATGTAGTTATTATATATGTGTGTGTGTGTGTTCATATTTACTAGTCGACGAATAGCGTCATTTTCGCATGAATAAGATAAATGTTGAAACTAGATCAAGAAGAAAAGATAATTAAATGTTGAAAACTTCGTGATTAAAAGACACTTCAAAAATGCTGTCCCACCAAGTATCGATCTGATTTTTGTTTTTTTTAGAACAAACGTATCTGACTTTTGCTGTAGGAAAATTTATCAAATAAGCACGATACGTGTCAAAAATAGAAATAGGGATTATAAATCAATTATTTAAGAACTATGTTAGTTTTTATTAAGGTTATAAATGGCGTGTGTCGTGGCGTGGCGGCATAGCCACACCTCAAGCATTACGAGTCATGGTAAAGCCATGCGTTTTATAAAGCGTGACCAAAGCGGCAAAAAAATATTTATAGATTTATCATTTATTTAATAATATCATATTTAATATACATATCGAGTTTACAAAATGTGAGTTTAGAAAAGATGATATGCATAAGTCCCCTAAATGTTTCAAGCCCAAGTAGGAAATAGTCAAAATGCTAGAAATTCAAGCTGAAATACTTAAATCCCCTAAATCCTTATAAAAATGGCCTCAAGCCTTACGATTTCGCGTGCCTTTGCGCCCCTTTTTACGCCTTAACCCACACTACGCCTTAAGCCGACGCCAAAGTCTATTTCGTGACGGCGAGGCCACGCCTCACGCTTTGGTGACGTCTTTGCATCGCCTTGACGCGCCTTTTAAAACACTGGTTTTTATATATAATATCTAATAAAATGTTTAGACATCAACCTTGGATTATTTATCTCTTTCATTTTTCGGGATTACATTTATTTTAATAAAATAAATTTGAGTTCATATATGGGTTTGATTATTGATACCCCTAAATTGATATGTGTGTTCATATGAACAAAACAAGGTCGGGTATCGGGTTAAAAATGTTTAGTTATCTCGAGTTTGGTCCACCCGATTGAGCCGAATACAAGTTTTGATATACTTTTAATAGATTGTCTAGGAAAACTTATTGAACTAAAGAAATTTTTTTAATCGCTCTACTCATATTTGGGTTGATTTGAACCTGAGTAGACTCGATCCGATTGGACCTGACCCGGATAGACGCGAACCCGACAAACCCAAAAATAGGGTCAGGATTAGGTATATATTTTCTAGCCTCAACCCGAATGCGATCAACTTGACCATAGTCAAATTTTGTCGTCAACTTATATGCATATTACTAAATACAACTAAATACAACGGATTATACAAAGTGATCAAACCTATGAGTTATCTACCAAAAATGCATCCAACATATCATATTACAAAAAGATTGGAGAGTATGAATCAACTTTCGAAGCTCCAAAAGAAATGAATATTCACGTTAAATATTTAATAAAAATAGGATCATGAAATTTATGACTTCAATGAATTTGTTTCCTGCTTTTTAGCTAACTTTCTTTCCACTAAATCCAAAACGTTAATATTTAAGGGATTGAATGACATATGCGCTGACACAATAAACTTCCTTATCTTTTTATTCATTTCTCGGTAAGTTCTCCTTGGTCTCCACAAGTCTTTACTTAAAGCACTTGGTATCGTCTTTGTTTACACGTCATTCGTCCCTTTGCAAACCAATAACACGCCAAATGTGATACCGAGCATCACGCCATTCGTGAGCCAGTGCTCTTATATACGTGTTAGTTATCGATTTTTATAATTGGTTAAAAAAAATAAAATAAAAAAATAGTTAGGACCAAATGAGAAAAACAAAATTAAAATTAAAATGAAAAGAGTGAGACGAAACAACAACAATATATATTAAATGCGTTTACAAAAGTAGATGTATCTTCTTTTAAAATTATTTCTCTTATTTAAAATGTGTGACTAGAAATCCTTCTCATTGTATTTATTTTAGTTTTTTTTTCTCATCGGATTATTTCCCAAAAATTAAAAAGATATTGAAAACATTTATAAAACAACCAAACACTAAAGATCTAACACCGCAATGGATTCAACCAATCTCTCCTTTACTTTTTATACTGCATATGAAAGTCAATTTAGATAAATTAAACGTACACATGATCAATCTCATGTAATCATATCATAACCATAGCATAAAAATAAACTTACTTGATGGTAGAACCGACTAAAGATTAGGATTAGATTATGAAATAATAATGTTAGGGTTAGTCGATTTTGATAATGATGTCAATAATTTAATGAAAAGATTTCTCACAAGTAATTGGTGTTTGATTGAGAGAGCTCTTAATTGACAAGATACAGGAAATATAACCACAACCCTGATTATATGTTTGTTACGGTAGTTGCTTCCATCAAATAACTGTCATTTGGTATTAGGTAGATTATATCATCAAATAACTGGTAGTATAATTTTTCTGGTTTATGTATGTAATTGGCTAATTATCTCTCTTATTTAAACCAGAAAAATTATATTAGCCAATTACATGTCTATGGGAATCATCATAATGCCATAATAACAGCAAAACAAAAAGATACAGCCTAACGTTTTGCGTTTGACCTGGGACCCCAATCAATTATACTAATGGTGCTAATCTAAAATATATAATTTCATTAAGCCAAAATGACAATGAGCAATGTGGTACACAAATAAGTTTGTCTATAATGAAATATAAGTGAACACAGTTGAAAATACACTTTGACAAACTAGACATTATAGTGATACTTAAAAGGTGTGTGCATTTGCACCCTATAACAAGTTCTCTACACGTCATCTTAATAATATTTCTATTACACATCATCAAAAATACCCTCACTCACTCACCAAAATAATAATAATAATAATAATAATAATAATAATAATAATAATAATAATAATAA
>LBNU01007949.1:80313-101386 GCA_014162995.1 Artemisia annua
ATATTTATATGCTTCGATTTTGATTGTCGAAACGTCATGGAAAACTCTTTCATGTCCCCGAACAACAACTTGTATTTGTTTCCCTTAAAACCTTGGTTCCTTAGGTGCTTTTCGAGCCTCTTTGGTGTCACCCAAACCAAGTTTACGAGGTTCCATAGACATAATACGATGGCTATAGCAATTGAGATCGCAACTACGTTTGTTATCGTATGCATCCTCTTTGATTCACTTGATGTGAATAAGAATGAGAGGGTGGCTCCAATTATTGCTTAGACGGTTTAATTTTCTATGCTATTATATATAGTACTGCATGCAGTTTATTATATCTAAGCACTATAAAAAAAATAGTTCATTCTCCATACTTTTATTTTCACACTTTTAAAAAAAAATATGTAAAATTTTATTAGTTTATTAACACTTAATGATGTGTAAAAAATTGTTATATTAATAAGTGTGGAAAAAATTGTAAACAAAAGATCTTTCACACTTATAATTGTATCAAAAAGAAAGTTCATATTAACTGTGAAGAATTATAAAATTTCTTCACACTTCTAAGTACGTAGTTTATTTGTAACACCCAAATTCTCCTTTGAGGAAGTGCAGAGAATTTGGGCCTCCACACGAATTGTGGCCCAACATATACTCACTTCGTCCCTAAATAAATGCCCAATATTGACTTTTAAAGTATTTTCTTTTCAACTTTAACCTTAATTTATTTTATTTATGTTATGTAATACTTAATGAATATTATACCAATAAAATACATTTAAAACTCAATTCATTCATATATTTTGCATCAAGTATTACATAACACAAATAAAATAATTTAATGTCAAAGTTAAAAAAGAAAAACATAAGAAGTCAATAGTGGACACTTATTTAAAGACAGATAGAGTACTAACTAAAAATAGTGTATCTCATTTTTTTAAAACTTGAATCTTGAAATTTCAAAACTTATATCAATATAGTTTGCTTAATTACCTGTAAATATCTCTTACACTTGACAACTTTTCAAAAATTTGACAACTTAAATTATGTTTTTCCTTGATTAATTTTAAATTTGCCAACTTTTTAAAAACAAACATCATATTAGTTTTAAAAAAAACACACGCTTTGCATAAAGGGACGAATCTTAATCACGATTTCGCAATTATAATTATTTGCCGCTATATAACAAATCATTTGTCGCTTTGTGCGGTTATACATCGTGTATTAATTAAATATTGCAAGTGTTGATTGTGTTACTCAACATACTGATTGGAGAAATAAACTAGTGCTAAGCAAGTTAATGGTCCTGTGTTTAATATTTGAAATTGCATGACTTGAATAATAAACTGATATTTGTGTATCATGCCAAATTTTTTCTCAATGAATGTCATGAATCTATAGTTTTTTAATACTTACTAATATTTTTTCTCTATGAATGTCATGAATCTATAATTTTTTAATACTTACTAATATTTTTTATCTATGAATGTCATGAATCTATAGTTTTTAATACTTACTATTGTATTAGAAACAAATCATTCAAAAGCTTATGTATATACATGAATTAATGGCTACTAGGATATAATCATTGATCTATTTTAGGGCCGTCCAATAGATTTCAGAGGCTTTGTGCGATAACGATAAGGAGACCTTCATGTTTGACGAATTCTAATGCAAAAACAAAGAGCGGTCGACTTTTTCATTCTCAAACATGCAATCGTTACTTGATGTCTTCTTAATCTTGTATTTTGGCCGTGATCAAATAACATTGTTCCATAACAAACTTAATCAATTAAATTTATGCATATGTAATTTGATAATAAATAAAAGGGAGGCCCCCATTTAATTGGTGGCCCTCTGCAGCCGCCCCACTTGCACAAGGTGTTCACCGCCTCTGATCTATTCCAAGTCAAGGTTTTCAAGATCGGGATCTTACTCACGATTTTAGTTTTTGCAAGATCGAAATTGTGAGATCGGATCAGGATCCTAAGATCCTACTATAATGTCATTTTCTTAATAGTCTTTGCAATATTATTCAAATATACAAATTATTATATATCATTAACACAACATTATATAAATGTTTCATGAAAATGTTGTCTTAAAATTATGAATATTGAATAGTTAAGAAGATTAACATGATGTTTTTTAAATTCTATAAAACATGACCCATAACTTTTTAGTTTTTTATTTTGCGAATTGAGAAAAGTAAGATCGGATCGGATTAGAGTTTAAGATCCTATAGTCAAGATCGAGATCTTATAAGATCTTAAATGTGATAATATCCTACATAGGATCCCGATCGTTTTTGCTTTGTAGTATCCTAAAATCGTAAGATCCTAAGATCCTGACAACTATGTTCCAAATACTTCACGTACATCAAAACCTTCAACTTATGAGTTTTAAGGACATAATTTGTATCTAAACTAGTTATCACATAGTTTGGATTAAAAATGGATGGGTTAATAGACAAAGATACTATTAAACTTACCAAAAACTACGCCTAAAGTATACATGTTACTGGTTTACTGAGCATATTCAAGTGAGGCTTATAGTGCTGGTACATGTAACATAAAGTCCATGCATATGAACCTTCTACTAATGCATAAAGTCCATGAGAGTCTATGAAAAAAAGAACGACATAATTGACAATGGGTATTACAGATTTCACAAGATTCATAGCGTAATTACCTATGGCCAAGAAGAAATGACAAAAGTATCAGATACTATGTTAAAATTCAACATCATAGTTAACGTCAAGTTGTGTGATCGGGTGAGCGAGTTATTGCAAGGATTATTGTGAAAGGCAAGTGTATTAGATAGCGGTAGTGGTGTTAAAATGAATTTATTACAGAGATTTTTCATATGAGAATGAGATATGCGGAGGTGATAAGATTTATTAGGGGGAGGTGATAAGAATTAGATAGTAGATCCATGCCAATTGATCTAAAGGGACTTCATTACTTCAACATGGTTGAAGTATAAGTTACTGCTACAATTAGACTTTGCAAAAAGATTGTACCATCGTGGCCATATTTCCTAGTCGACGAATAGCTTCATTTTCGCATGAATAAGATAAATTTTGAAACTAGATCAAGAAGAAAAGATAAAGTTTAAAACCTTCGTGAGTAAAAGGCACTTCAAAAATACTGCGCCAGTAGCACCACCAAGTATCAATCTGATTTTTGTTTTTTTAGAACAAAAGTATCTGATTTTTGCGGTAGGAAAGTTTATCAAATAATCATCATACGTGTCAATAGACAATAGGGATTACAAATCATTTATTTTAAGAAAATAAATTTAAGTTTATATATTATTTAATTAAATGTTTAGACATCAACCTTAGATTATTTATTTCAATGTATGGCCCTCAACATTAACTACTTTGTTACTGGTTTTTACTTTTTACAAACAAAACAGCAATATAGTTTGATGTTATTAAGTACACACTACAAATCTATTATGGGTTGTTTTAGACGTGAAACTCACAGTTACTTAAAAGCACTCACCATACATCATCTAGACATCACTAGGGGTGCCAAAAAAGTGATCCGACCCAAACCCGAGTAAGCATATTCGGGTCAGGTTACTCGGGTCAATAGTTTTACTAATTAGGATCGGGTATTGGATTGAAACTTTTTGTCTATCTCAGGTTTTGATTGACCCGATTGACAGAATAAGGATACGCTTTTTATATTTTTTTTTTATATATTGTTTATAAACTATCTAAGAAAACTTATTGAATTGGGCAAATTTTTAATCGTTCTACTTATATCCGGATTGACACGAATCCGACTAACCCGAGATCTTAGCAAGGTCGGGTTCGGAAATGTTTTTTTAGCCTTAATACGAAAAATTGACTCGAACCTGACCAACTCGACAATAGTCGAATTTTGTCGTCAACTCGACCAGTCAAATTTTGTCGTCAACTTAAATATACATATTACTAAATATAACTAAATACAACGGATTATAGTAACTAGTAAGTGATCGAACCTATGACTCTATGAGTTATCTACCAAAAATGCATCCTACATATCATATTAGAAAAAGATTGGACTATATGACCCACTTATCTAGCCCATTGACATTACCTTTTCGAAGCTCCAAAAGAAATGAATATTCACGTTAAATATACACAACTAGGAATTGATTCCTTTTAGCTGACTTTCTTTCCACTAAATCCAAAACGTTACATTATAATATATTCTAAAGACCATAAATGAACGTGCTGTTATTTTTTTTCTTAAGATGTCCGTTATGTGAAAATCTTGCACCTGATTGGTTTGTAATTTGTAATTAGTGACTTTAAGTGGCCCAACAATGTTAGCTTAAGAACTTGGCAGCAGCCCATTGGATTACAAACTTTGGTGAGGATACTGTTCACATACGATTTCCCGTAATTACACCGTTATATGCTTAACAATGTGATTACCCATGTACGCTCCACCTAACCTTTGTACAACTAAATATGAGCCATACAAGTGTAACTTACATATGTATTATCACATAGTTTACCTGTACAAGAAGCTTCGTGATTGTACTTCATTGTTACTTAAGTTTTCACAAATCTGCTAAACCAAAAGGCAAAACCAGAAAACAAAAGAAGAGCAAAAAATTACAGTTAAAGAAGAAATTGTCTTGGGAATTGATATTGAAACCTAGATCATTGAGATATATCGTTGGACGCATCCGCTGGATACCAATATCCTTAATTCNCTTACATATGTATTATCACATAGTTTACCTGTACAAGAAGCTTCGTGATTGTACTTCATTGTTACTTAAGTTTTCACAAATCTGCTAAACCAAAAGGCAAAACCAGAAAACAAAAGAAGAGCAAAAAATTACAGTTAAAGAAGAAATTGTCTTGGGAATTGATATTGAAACCTAGATCATTGAGATATATCGTTGGACGCATCCGCTGGATACCAATATCCTTAATTCAAATTGTAAGTTTATAAATCCTAAACAATGGTGTTCACGTAGAATTTATGAAGTTTCTGTTTTTACTTTTTTATAAAAAAATATTTGGGGGTTCTTGAAATTGTAGTGTCAAGTGAGAAATTTGTGTTGATTAATTGATGGGTTTGGTGTTTTTCGTTGTTAAGTTTAATAATTTCCTTTTTTTTTTAATTGCTGGAAGTCAATTTGTTAAGGTTTTAGAGGGTGTTTGGTTTACCTTATTTTTCAGGCTTATGAGTTTAATTAAACTTTAAAAAAAAATGCAGGATATTGATGAGGATCTACATATTAGGCAACTTGGGGTGTTGATTTCGGAGATGCAGCAACTTGATGTGAAGATAGGTAATAATTTTTGTTATACGCTACGTTTTCTTATTGTAGTTACTCCAACTGAGGTTGTTTATTTACATCATTATATCCGAATACAATAGCATAAAATCGTACTGTTTTAAGCTTAATTGTTGTACATATGCAAAAATTTAAGTGGTGTTTTAGTTCATGAGTTGGACTTGGGTTTACTAGGTTATATATCCATACCCAAAGTAAATTGGCAACACAATTGTCTTTATTACATAGTAAGCTATTAGCTATCATCAATATACGTTGCATACCACTCCTACCAATTAATTAGTGTTAGTGTTACGGACGTTAATGGTATTTATGAAAAAAAAATTGCTTACTAAGGATTCCAACATGATAAGTCTTAACTATCAGTTACAACTCATTCACTTAGTAATTGGTAGATTTTTGGTGCTGTTTCAACTCTAAAGTCAAAACTAATCTTATAACTTGGTGATTTTAGTATAGGTGAGGTGAGTTTTAAATACCTATAGTGGATTAACAAAAGTGAAAGCCAAATATGAGTGTTCACAATAGTACCACCTAAGGCAAGTGTTGTATGTTTTTACAAACATAAAGATAAAGTAAACGACCTTACAAGATTTATATCTATATGACACGCATACAGTTGCTGGCAAAAAAAATGACAGCGGTGAAGTGGTACCCCTGAAAATATCAGACAAACATATTCAGCAACTCATGGTAAGTGAGTTTCATATTTCTTATACAATTGGTTTGTTGCACTTACGTTATAGTTTTACCAAATATTTGAAAGCATATGCTATTTTTTTTTTCCTTCTTTTTTTAATGTGCAGAACCTACTCTCGGGTTGAGTATTGGCCTATTGGCTGAAGATGGCTTATCGAGGGGCTTGGGGTTACATAGCAATGTGTATTGGGATGACATCAATAAGTAGCAATAAGTTCAATTTCAGTTTCTGCCACATCTGACATTGTGAACATGTAAATTTCTTTTTTTTATTTTTTTAATTACTCAAAGGATAAACACAGTTACCTTGAAATATTGCTCTTTGGCAGTCACCGATTTCATTAGGTGTAAATGAACTAACACGGTGTGTGCATAACGGCTTGCATGCAAATAGTGGCCACACACACTCCCTGAATACAAGTAAACATCTACCTTCTTTTTAAGCATTATATGAATCGTGCTCTAATATATTAGCAATTATGATCATTACAGAAATGGCAAGTAGAGTGCTACGACGTTCTGTTTTATCCTTAATTGGCGGGGCAACACAACGTCGTGTTTGCAGCCATGGAGGGTCGGATACCCTTTTATCTCGTCCCGTAATTGCAAATCTGAGCCAAACGGTTTCTTGAGGTTTATATACAATCCTATTGACACTTCTTGCTACTTTATTTTGTTGGTTCGAATATTTAGTATATTAAACTATTCATAATTGTATAGAATGAAGGTTTGTATTTCCAGAAGTTCAATAATTTTGTATAACCAACTAAAGTTAGATTTTTATGTTTGCAGGCCCGAAATAGGAAAGAGGGGAGCAGTACAGCTTGGAGTAAGCTCAGGCAGGGAGTGGTATAGTAGGTGGAATTGCATGAAGGAGTTGTAGGCAAAGGGTTGCAGTTGCATGATGTATGAAGCCGCTGTGGCATGGGGTCCTGGGGAACCTTTCTCTATGGACAACTCCACGTTATACCACTTAAAAAAATAGAAGTTCGAGTTAAAATTATTTTCAATTCTATCTGTCATACTGATCTTAATGCTTGGAAGGGCGAGGTATGTACATGTTTCTTACTAAATTGTATTCTTTTCTGTCTTATTCATTTAACGTACTACTTATATATAGAATGAATCTCATCGTCTTTATATAATTGCATTTTGATCGAGTTATTGATATAAGGAAAAATGAAGTAAAGTAAGGTGTTCAAAATTAGTCCATAATTATATGCATCAAATTAGATCATTATATGTAGGGTCATTGAGAGTGTCGGAAAAGGTGTAGATGACATGAAGGAAGGTGATCATGTTCTTACGATCTTCAATGGAGAGTGTGGTGAATGTGCATATTGCTTAGTTCAGTAGGTGCGTTGACAACGGATATAGTTCAGGGGATGGGTTGAATGGGTTGGCTCAAGGCAATTATTTATGTATGATAGACATAGTTTTGCATAAGTAGTTTGGCATTGCTTTGCTTTATATTTGCTTATTTCAAAAAAGAATGAGATAAAAAGTTTAAGCAGGTGTTTGGGATTGTTTATCTGCTTATGTTATGTTGACCAAACATGAACTCTAGAAGACAATCAAATTAGTGGGCGATGAAATAAGGAAAACCCTTAATGACTGCCTCTCGGATTTTATAATGTAAGGTTATGCATCTTTTTTTGTCCTATTATTTGCTAAATGGAATATGTTTGTGATTAACTTACGACAGTTTCTGTGGTTGCAGAATTTTCAGGGGTTGCATAAAAAGATAATGTGGCAAAGGGAAATGGATTGGCTTTTATCAGTAAGTGATTCCATTACAAAGACCTTCAATCAGACATGAAGAATAGTGGTGGTTACCAGATCTGCGGACTCCTCCAAGGAGATTATCATAAGATGCAAGAAAGAAATTTCCTGCCCTTTAAAATATCCAGACATGTTGATGTGCGTATTCACTAACTTAAAGCAATTGGTAGTGCTTTCATTACGAAAGAAATAGCCTTTTCTATGTTAGGCCTTAAACAATTTTTGGTAGGCTTTTTTTTACGTCTTGGACTCTTGCCTGTTTTAAAACACCAGAATAATAAACTTTTACAAATCTATTAGTGCATGTGGCTATGGCATATTGCATCCCAATCTTTTTTCTTTTTTTATCTTTTTAAGTAGTTATCAACCATCATCACACCACTGTATTCAATGTGGGTCGCTGGATTGAGCTATGGTTTTGGGTTTCTTTTTTATTACCAAAAAATTCCACTGTTCCACTATATTCAAAATTGAAATATTTTTCAATATGGGTAGCATGTTTGTAAATTTATAGTAATACTTATGTTTAGCATGTCAAACAGAAAAGTTTCCATGTCCCTTTAAGATTTGATGAGAAGAAAAGTGTACCGTTTTAGGGGGTCATTTAAGCCCTAATTCGTGTTAATATGATCAAATATTGCCCTAAATCGTTCCTTTTGTCATTTTAGGTACTTTTGAGAAGAATTCTGGAAAACACATCATTTTGGACGTTTTTGGAGCATAAAGTGAAGAAAACGACAAAGTCTCAAAAGAATGCTGGAAATCCTTCCTGACGGCGTCAGAGTCACAAGGTGACGCCGTCAGCCAACCAAGACAAAGGAGTGGATTCTGACTATACGTGACGCCCTAAGAAGAAAACATGGAAATAACACCTGATGGCGTCAGGTGTTAATATTCCTAGGCCGTCAGGTGTTAAGCTAAAGAGTGACGGCCCAGAGGTATTTTACAAGTGACGGCGTCAGACATGGATCTAGGCCATCCGAGAACCCTAATGGCGGCGAGCTGACGGCGTCAGAGCGTATAAGCTGACGCCGTCAGAGTGTATTTTCTATATATACTTTTCTATTTTTCATTCATTAGTGTGCAACTTTTGGGAACAAAACCCTAGACGATTTTGACAGCTTTTTCAAGGGTTTTTCACCCTTGATTCTTCCATGTTCAATTAAAGATAAGTCTCCATTCAAATTAATCAATATGTCTATGTGTTGGTTAATTATATCTTATGCTTGTCTTTCAATTAACATGCTAGGCTAGATTTATTTTGTGTTTGCTTAGATCTAATGAAACCTAACTATTGATTATTGGTTGTTGGTGTGTTATTACTTGTATTGGATGATTGTTTATCGATGTTAGGCTTAAGAAAACTGGCTAACCTCCTATACGGTAACTTGCTTGAACGTCTTAAGAAACATGAACCAATGCGTACTAGGTTTTTATGGTTGTATTTAATGCATGAGCGAATTCTAATGATCCCATGTTAGGAGCTTCTAGCAGGCTCGACATAGGAGTGAAGTAGGAGCTTATAGAGTTGGGGAAGTACGTACGCCACCCCACGAATGGTATTAAGGAATACACCCGTCATCCACGCAATTAATACACACTAATTAACCGGTAAAAGATAGTTAGGGAGTAAGGAAATCTAAGTAAACACACTTGTCTCCATATAAGTTTCACAACCTTTTATTTTCTTGTTATTTTATTTTATTTGCAATAGTAGTTTTTTGGGTTAGTTGACTAGCAACTAATTCCTCCCAATCCTTCAAACTCGAGATTTTACTTGCTTTTATAAAATATAAAATACAAAAATAATCATCCCTCATCCTTAGACCTATTAGAGTAGTTTTTCATACCTAACGAACACTATTCCCTGTGAAAGAACGATCAATCCCCCGTACTTACCACTACACTATACTACATCGGTCAGGTACACTGCCTGGTGGGATAGCAAGCTTCTCAAGATCCCCTGAGAGGTAAAACCTGTTGCGTGGTCGCAATCCCGCGCACATCAAGTTTTTGGCGCTGCTGCCGGGGAATAGTTATTGTTTAGGTTGAATTTTTATTTTATTAGGTCTACTCACTAGATTCCTTTCTAGTGAGACTTTTATTTTATTTTTCTAGGTTTTTCTTTAGTCTATCTTATTTCTTCGTGTTTTTGTTCGTAACCATTACCATCCAACATCATGGAAGGTGGTAATATCCTTGATCCCAACAACCCACCTCAACCAAACAACCCACCACCACAACCAAACCAACCTCCTAGAGCTCGTACCTTGGGAGAGTATTCCCGACCTAGCCACCATGGCTATCGAAACACCATTGAGCTCACCCAAGGAGCCAATGTGTCTCCCTTGCGATCCGACACCATCCGGTTGGTGCAAAGCGGATGTGCATTCCATGGACTTCGTTCCGAAGATCCAAATCAGCATCTCAAGGATTTCCTCAAAATCGTAGATTCCATAGACCTTTATGTTGAAACTCGAGAGACTACCCGATTACGTCTCTTCCAATTCTCTCTGCGAGACCATGCTAGTCAGTGGCTAGAGCGTCTGCCCGCAGGATCCATCACCTCTTGGGATGATCTCACAACTCGCTTCTTAGCTCAATTTTTCCCACCGGGAAGAACTACCATGCTAAGGAAGGATATCTTGATGTTTGAACAACGTCGAGGCGAGACCCTCTACGGAGCATGGATTCGATTAAAGGACTTACTCCAAAGAGTCCCTCATCATGGCATCAACCTTTGGCTTCAAATCCAAATCTTCTATGACCATGTTGATTACCACACCAAGCGTGCCATCGATCGAGCCGCCGGGGGCAGATTGCGGGATAGAAGCGCCGAAGAATCATGGGAGATCATTGATGAGCTCGCATCCGACGATGATGAATTGTGGCAAATTTCCCATGACATACGCGCGGCAGTCAACACATATTCATCACCCGATAAAACCAACCAAATCACCGAGGAAAGCATCAGTGAACTTGAGAAGAGAGTTGCATGTATTATGGAAAGACAAAAGAAACCCTTAGGTCCACAAAGAGCAACTGTTAACTCGGTTTCAAGCATTAGGCATATACCGTTGTCCGAATCACCCCATAAGGAAAATACTAAACCCTTCCATAAGTATGCTTAACCCAACTCACCACCTCAGGAACTTAGTCCAACATTCGAAGCTCGAATGAAAGAATATATGTCAAAACACTCTGAACGGTTGGCAAAATTTGAGGAAGCCGTTTACAAACAAAAGGAGGAGATGGAGGAAAAGATGGCGGAGATGATGAAACTATTGAAAGAATACACAAAACAAAAGCTCCTGAAAAAGTTTTGGTGTGAAATAACAACAATGCTCCTCACAACAAATTTGTCAATGCCACCTCTGTTGTCCACGGGGGCAAAAATGAAGAAAGAGGGGGGTTGATAAGTATGGAAGTCAACAAAATTGACCTCATCCCACTCGATGATGAAAACACTAATGCTTGCAAATGCGATTCAGACAACGAAAAGGAGGCGCCCTTTAATGAGCGCCAAATGGTGGAACCGCCAAAATCGCAACAAGTGGGGCATTACCTGAAGCACGAAATAAACAAGGAGACCATAACCGATTGGGTGAGAAATTATCGACGTACTCATCTACCCAATAAGGAGTCAAAGAAGACGAAGCCAGATGATGAATCTGACGCATTACCCGGAGGACAATTATATGAGAGCCTCATGAGATATAAATTAGTCGCAAAGCAAGAATTCTACCGGGTCTTCGAAATACCATGTAGCATTGGAAAACTAAAGTATCTGGATGCGGTAGCTGACCAAGGTTCCGATGTAAACTTGATGCCTGATGAGACGAAAAGTGTACCCGTTTTAAGGGGTCATTTAAGCCCTAATTCGAGTAAATATGATCAAATATTGCCCTAAGTCGTTCCTTTTGTCATTTTAGGTACTTTTGAGAAGAATTCTAGAAAACATGCATATTTGAACGTTTTTGGAGCATAAAAGTGAAGAAAACGACAAAGTCTCAAAAGAAGCTGAATTTCCTACCTGACGGCGTCAGAGTCACAAGGTGACGCCGTCAGCCAACGTTGACAAAAGAGTAAAGTCAGATTACACTAGACGTCCTATGAAGAAAACAAGATGTTTTCACCTGACGGCGTCAGGTGTTAAAGATTGTAGGCCATCAGGTGTTAACTTAAAGAGTGACGGCCCAGAGCAATTTAAAGGGTGACGGCGTCAGAAGTAAATCTAGGCCATCCGAGAACCCTAATGACGGCGAGCTGACGGCGTCAGACTCTATAACCTGACGCCGTCAGAATGTAAAATATATATATATTTTCCTAATTTTCATTCATTAGTGTGGAACTTTTTGGGGAACTTTTGGTACAAAACCCTAAGACGATTTTAGCTGTAATTTCAAGGGTTTTTCACCCTTGAAACCTTCATGTTCAACTAAAGATAAGTCCTCACTTAAATTAGTCAATATGTCTATGTGTTGGTTAATTATATCTTATGCTTGTCTTTCAATTAACATGTTAGGCTAGATTTTTCTTGTGTTTGCTTAGATCTAATGAAACCTAACTATTAATTATTGGCTGATTGGTGTGTTATTACTTTGTTGGGATGAATGTTTCATCAATGTTAGGCTTAAGAAAACTGGCAATACTCCTATATGGTAACATGCTTGAACGTCTTAAGAAACATGTAACTAAGGCATACTAGGTTATTAAGGTAGTATTTAAGTATTTAACGCATGAGCCACTGTTTACAATCCCTATGATTATGTGTACGCATGGTTGTAGGAGGAGATAAGAGCTCATAGAATTGGGGAGATATGTATGCCACCCTATGAATTGTTAAGGAATACACCCGTCATCCACACAAGTAATACATACAACAATTAACCGGTAAAAGATAGTTAGGGAGTAAGGAAGTCTAAGTAAACACATTTGTCTCTATATAAGTTTTCACAACCTTTTATTTTCTTGTTATTTTATTTTCTTGCAATTGTAGTTTCTGGGTTAGTTGATTAGCAACTAATTCCGCCCACTCCTCCAAAACCCGAGATTTTACTTGCTTTCAAAAAATTATAAAAATACAAAAATAATCTTCCTCCACCTTTAGACCTATTAGAGTAGTTTTTCTGTCCTAACGAACACTATTCCCTGTGAGAGAACGATCAATCCCCCATACTTACCACTACACTATACTACACTGACCAGGTACACTGCCTGGTGGGGTTGCAAGCTTCTCAAGATCCCTTGAGAGGTAAAACCTGTTGCGTGGTCGCAATCCTACGCACATCAATGCCGTTATCCGTTTATGTTCAGCTAACCAATGAACTGCCATCCGTCACCCGTACTAAACTTTCTTTTACAAAACATTCTTATGAGTACCCGTTAGGAATTGCAGAGGATGTGCTGGTTAACGTTGCTGGATTCATGTATCCGGTCGACTTCATGATCATTGACAGAGATGATACGAATATGCCCATAATTCTTGGGTCACCATTTCTCGCTACTACTAGGGCACAAATCGATTACGAAAGTAATACTATCCGAATCAAAAAGGGAAAGAAAAAGATAAGCTTCCCAACGATCCCAAGATACATCAGAGAAGCTACCCTACGAAGGAAGATGGAAGCGGACCCCAGTATACTCCGTGGTAATGTTCGTAAGAAAATCCTTGCATGGGAGGCAAAGATTAAGAATTACAAGGAGAATGAGATAGGGGAAGGTAAGAATGATAAGGAGAATTTTGTGGAGGTTGAGGAACAGGTCGATAGCCACATGGAGTTTAATAAAGGGGACTCAGTGCTCCTAAGGCATCTAGAAACAAAAGCACCCACCGATGAACCCAGTCCTTGGTGGTACGGACCATTCACAATTAAAAGCCTACATCAGGATGGGGTAGTTAGCTTGATCAGCAAAGGAGGAGGTAAGGTGACTGCGAGTGTTGAACGATTGAGATATCATCATCCAGATAACAAGGATTATGTCTATCAGGGTTACGTCATAATGCGAGATGAAGTCACGTAACGTAGCGTGACTTTGAGTCTAGCTACAAGACTCGTTTATAAAGAAAAGCGCTTCTTAGGAGGCAACCCAAGCTTTGTGTTTATTTGTTTGTTTATTTGATTTTATTTGTTTCCGTATGTATGCTATTTTTCTTGTTATTGATCCATGCTTCAAAAACTAATTTGTGAAAATGCTTTATTTTGTTTTTAACTTCGTCTTAACTACATATAAAGGTATTTTGCAAAAGATAAGTGTAAGGGAAATCTAAATCGGTTTATAAGAACGAATTAACATGAATTATAACAATGTAAACTAACATGCATATTAGTACTTGTTTGAGTCAAATGCTTGTATCGAGTCATAATGATATTTTTGCAGGAATTCCAGGAAGTAAGGTATAGTTTTTCCAGAAATTTTCCGGAAACTTAACATGAGAATTCTGTCAGATCATTTCTGACGGCGTCAGGCATTACAACCTGACGGCGTCAGGCAGTAATTTTCTGAAATTTTAGAAAGTTTTGTTTTTCTTCCGGAATCATAAAAAGTTTTGTTAATTCTCTAACTTATAATCTCCAGGAATTCTGCAAAAACATTCATTCCACAAGCATTATATCCTATTATAGATTATACCGCCAATTTTACGCGAGGTTCGCCTTTATTGTTTTTCAGGTTAACAGGTTATTTTGGACAAGGAGATGATTTATATTTCGGAAGGGAAGCTTTGAGCGTTCATCTTTCTTGGAAGAAGATCTAACCATGTTACCTCACTATCCACACCAAACGAATCAGGGGAGTATTTGTTTCATTCTTTCATTTTCATTACTTTTACATCTTTTATGTGAACATTGGGGACAATGTTCGGTTTAAGTGTAAGGGGGGGAAATGAAGACACCTTAGAGAATGCAATTGCGCTTGATTTTTGTTTGTTTGATAGTAAATTTGTAATAAAACCGAGAGAAATATTTGTTAGGGCAATTTTAGCACCAATTTAAAATTTTTTACAACATTTAGAAGTGAAACTTTGGTCCTAATAAGCGTCTCATGGATAGAAAATTATATGACTAGCACAAAACCGTACCACTAAAAAATTTTCCACCCCAAATATGTGAGGTTCGCCCCTAGAATTGGTAGGAAAAGCATTTATGCTATGATTTGTGTACCGGTAGCACTTAGATTCTAGAACTTGCGTTAGGACCATCTCAAATCCACAAGTGAGACTACATTCGTGAAGTTAGATCTACTACATGATAAAAGGCATTAGGATTAACCCTTTGTTTTACACCCGTGTTTTTGTTATAATTACGTTGGCTACATTGGTCAAGTAATTCTCCCACACCCTTTGCGTTGTACCCATTTTTGGTACACGATACCCCTAGTACACCCCTCAGAGCCTATCTTTTCATTTCGACCTTTGAGCATCTTACTCAAAGTGAGAATTTGTTACACCCCACTTAAATGTACACTCAAATCGCCTTAGCCTACCTTGTATGCACTCACCTTTAGTTCATTATTGTTACAACATTTGTGTTAAACCCTTTGTTAATTATCTAATTGATTACATGGTTGCTAAGTCGAGTCATATCTTGTACATATTATTTTGGGACGATTGGGACTCATGGGTAAAGTACTAGTTTAATGGAGTAATAGGGAAGAACATCATTATTACCCCCAAATGTGCTAAATATTTTAAAAAGTACTCCAAGTTTTTCGATTATCTTAATTCGATTCATTAGATTAGTTATTTATAAAGTATGTAAAAGTTCAAGTGTAAGGGGATAACCGAGGCCCCTATGATGTATTATTTTGGATGGTAGGGCAAGAGTGTATGAAAAAAAAATCGAAAAAATCAAGAAAAATACAAAAAAATGAAAAAAAGAGAAGTAGAAAAAAAAACATACAGACTACCATCCCGTTTCTTTTTATGTTTGCTTATGTTTTTGTTATTTCATTTTTTGCTTAAGTTGAGTCGAGTCTTGGCTTAGCAACATTGTATAGTACATGTATTTGATCATGATAATCAACTTGCCACCAGTAAAATACCGTTTATTCCAACCAAACCGTGTTTATCATATCCCTACACCTTACATTACAACCCTTTAGAAAGCCATCTTTGATAGTTTATCTTAGGTGCTTACGCCTAGTGGAGGAGTAATTGATCCTCTCCCAAGCCTATGGTAATCTCTTTGCTAGACAGGTAGTGAGTGATTTTATTCCATTTCCAATGTAGTTGTATAGGTTTATAACACCCGAGAGATGAGAGTATCCAAACACTATTTGTGAGGTGCTAGTGTATGATTTCCGTGCTCATTATGATTAGGGTCGAGTAACTATTTGTTGTAATTACTTTTATATTAGTGTTAAATGACCCCTAACTCATATTTTGATTGGAATAAAAGCCTATTTGCTTGAGGACAAGCAAATCTCAAGTGTAAGGGTATTTGATGAGAAGAAAAGTGTACCCGTTTTAGGGGGTCATTTAAGCCCTAATTCGTGTTAATATGATCAACTATTGCCCTAAATCGTTCCTTTTGTCATTTTAGGTACTTTTGAGAAGAATTCTGGAAAACACATCATTTTGGACGTTTTTGGAGCATAAAGTGAAGAAAACAACAAAGTCTCAAAAGAATGCTGGAAATCCTTCCTGACGGCATCAGAGTCACAAGGTGACGCCGTCAGCCAACCAAGACAAAGGAGTGGATTCTGACTATACGTGACGCCCTAAGAAGAAAACATGGAAATAACACCTGACGGCGTCAGGTGTTAATATTCCTAGGCCGTTAGGTGTTAAGCTAAAGAGTGACGGCCCATAGGTATTTTACAAGTGACGGCATCAGACATGGATCTAGGCCATCCGAGAACCCTAATGGCGGCGAGCTGACGGCGTCAGAGCGTATAAGCTGACGCCGTCAGAGTGTATTTTCTATATATACTTTTCTATTTTTCATTCATTAGTGTGCAACTTTTGGGAACAAAACCCTAGACGATTTTGACAGCTTTTTCAAGGGTTTTTCACCCTTGATTCTTCCATGTTCAATTGAAGATAAGTCTCCATTCAAATTAATCAATATGTCTATGTGTTGGTTAATTATATCTTATGCTTGTCTTTCAATTAACATGCTAGGCTAGATTTATTTTGTGTTTGCTTAGATCTAATGAAACCTAACTATTGATTATTGGTTGTTGGTGTGTTATTACTTGTATTGGATGATTGTTTATCGATGTTAGGCTTAAGAAAACTGGCTAACCTCCTATACGGTAACTTGCTTGAACGTCTTAAGAAACATGAACCAATGCGTACTAGGTTTTTATGGTTGTATTTAATGCATGAGCGAATTCTAATGATCCCATGTTAGGAGCTTCTAGCAGGCTCGACATAGGAGTGAAGTAGGAGCTTATAGAGTTGGGGAAGTACGTACGCCACCCCACGAATGGTATTAAGGAATACACCCGTCATCCACGCAATTAATACACACTAATTAACCGGTAAAAGATAGTTAGGGAGTAAGGAAATCTAAGTAAACACACTTGTCTCCATATAAGTTTCACAACCTTTTATTTTCTTGTTATTTTATTTTATTTGCAATAGTAGTTTTTGGGTTAGTTGACTAGCAACTAATTCCGCCCACTCCTTCAAACCCGAGATTTTACTTGCTTTCATAAAATATAAAAAAACAAAAATAATCATCCCTCACCCTTAGACCTATTAGAGTAGTTTTTCATACCTAACGAACACTATTCCCTGTGAGAGAACGATCAATCCCCCGTACTTACCACTACACTATACTACATCGGTCAGGTACACTGCCTGGTGGGATTGCAAGCTTCTCAAGATCCCTTGAGAGGTAAAACCTGTTGCGTGGTCACAATCCCACGCACATCAAGATTCTTTTGGAAACTACGATTTGTAATTGTAATAATAGTTGTTAAATAATATCATACAAAGTGTCGACTTCAGTGGTTAACCAAATAATCATATGACTTAGAACTATCTAATGAGCTTTTGGTTAAATGATAAAGTTTTGTTTTTTCAAGGATTTAGTAACAAAGCAAAGTATGTAACAGCAGGCTGCGTTTCCATGCTATTGGTTTTGTGCCTTTTTTCCTTTTGATTATATTTTGCCCATTGTGATAAAGTATGGTTTTTTAAGGATTTTGTAACAAATGCACATTTCAACAAGCAAAAAAAAGTTTGGTTTCTCATACATGCATGCTACGGCTTGCTGTTAGACTTCTTATTTTTGGTTACTCCAAAACGCGTTAACATAATTGTAATAAACACGAACACGGCCGCCCCGCAGCAGCGTGCGGGCAAACCCGCTCGTTCAACTATATTTTAAGAAATTGAATGGAATATAAGGGACCAAGGTGACACAATAAACTTCCTTATCCTTTTGTTCATTTAGTGGTAACATCACCATGGTCTCCACGAGTCTTTAGTTATATACGTGGTAGACTGGTAGTTATCGATTTTCATAATGAATAAAAACAATAAAAAGATAGACTAAGGATCAAATGAGAAAAAATCCTTAAACTAAAAAGATGAGAAATAACTACTCCGTATAATTACATATTAGGGATGTATCTATCAGTTTTGAATTAGATGCATCCTTAGTCTTTTAGATACTTCATTATATATCTTTTATCTAAAAATTAGATGCATATACATATATTAGATGCATTTCATTAAGTTAGACGAATCATATGTATTTTTCGTCCCCTGCGAGTTAAATTTGTTGCTAGTACTATTTTGCATCGTTTTCACTTCAAAATCACTTTCAAAACTAATTGTGATGCATCCAAATGAATAGAGTTGCATCTAACTCAAGTCGATGCATCTCAAAAAAACGGGTCAAAAAAACCCGGGTTTCTAAAACCGGGTTAACCGGTTAGACCCGCCGGGTTTTGAGTGACCCGGGTCAACCCGGTTCTCAAAAACCGGCTGGGTTTCGTTTTTTCAATTTTTTAATAAAACCCGGGTTGACCCAGTCGAAAAAATAAAAAAGTAATAAATTGAAAACCAGGTTGACCTGGCGGTCGAACCGGTTGACCCGGTGCCCGGTGACTCGACCGGGTCGATTTCGAACCCGGTTTTCAAAACACTGTGAAAAACATAGATTTGTTTATCAATATTTTTGTTTATTTACTTTAACTACAATTGAAGGTAGATTTGATGAAGATGCGGGAGGAGTGTATGACGTGGTGATGATATGATGTTGTTTGTATCAATGGTAATGCTGGAAGCAAGTTAAAAATATCACTTGCACTGTTTCACTAATCACTTTAATGTAAAATTTGGAGAGATTAAAAAAAATGGTTAATATAACATTTTTAACACATTTTCTCTCTCTAGAAATATTCCTTTAACCTAAATCAATTTTATTACGTAATTCCCTTATTAATTTAAATCTAACCAATGGATTTTAAAATGGATTTCGGATTTGGATAGCATTGTTCTTGATCTACTGTTCCATATAAAATTCGTATATCTTTTATTAGTTTTCCTTGGTGTTATTTTTCTTTTGTTTATCCTTTGGCGTAGTTGTCCTTTACTGTTCTTCATTTTTTCCCCAAATTCATTCCTTAAATCTTGTATGTCTCATATGTTATTCCTATTATTCTCTTCATCATGACTGATCCAAACAACGTTAGCCCTAATTTGGTTCCCCTTCCTAGGGAACCGGATGTTGTGTCTCGTGGTAAGAGATCTGGTAAGAATCAAAATAGTGCAATGAAGAATAAAAACAAACAGACTAATGTTCATAAGTCTGTGAGTTTTAAGAAAGGTACTCAGAAGTTGGGTGGTAAAGGTAATAAGTCTGTGGATGGTATGGAGGGGGTGGAGTTTAATGATAATGAAAATGAGGGATTTGATGGTGATGTGGGTTCGAGTGTGGATGCTCAGAGTGTGGATTCTAGAAGTGTTAGGGAATCTGTATGTGAGAAAGAAGCTGGTGAAGATCTTATGAATGTTCTGGTAAGTGACACTGTTAAGGTTGATACTAATATTGCTAGTTTAACTACTAAGGATGGGGTTACTAGTAATAGTATTAATGTTTCGGAGATTCTTGTTCCTGTGTGTGATAATCCTGTTCTGAATCCTAGGGTTAGTCCTGTTAATAGTCCTAGGATTTTGAAAAGGGGTGAAGTTTTGAATGATGTTAGTACTAATGATAAAGTGAATGCTTCTTTTTATTTTAATAATATGGAGAAATGGCCAAGTCTAGGTAGTACTAGTAAGGAGAGTAATGTATGTAGTGCTGAGAGTAATATTGATGGGGTAAAGGTAATGGATGATACATTAATGAAGGAGAGTAGCAGCCCTGCAAAACTACAGTCATTTGCTAAAGCTGTGCAAGGGTTGAGGTCTAATGGCAATAATAAGCTTAGATTGATACCTGTTGATGTTAATGAACAAGGCAATGAAGTTGTTGATCTGGATCCACTAATTGAGAAGGGTAGTTTGAATTGGTGTATGACGTTAGTTGGTTATTTTGTAGGAATGAATATGAGTTATGGGGAGATTGTGGGTCATCTTAAGAGAATGTGGAGACCGTATCATTTGGATGAGGTTATTGTGAATGAGTGTGGGTTATACTTTTTGAAGTTTAAGTCTGATGAGGGAATGCAGTTTGTATTGGAGAATGGGCCTTGGTTGGTTGATGGCAAGCCGTTCTTTGTTCAAAAGTGGGAAGCAGGAATGTGTATGGCCAAGCCTGAACCTACTAAAGTTCCTATTTGGGCTAAATTCTTCAATGTTCCTCTTGAGGCATGGAATTCTGAGGGGATCAAAGACTCTTTTTGACCGAGAAATAGTCAAAGAAAGTCAACCGGGAGTATTGGATATCCCCGGGTCGTGTCCGTGTGAGGTGTGAAATGCGAAGTCGAATATCGTTTTGTGATCGGATGATTTGAATGGGGTTAAAAGTGATTCGAAGATTTCTAAACTAATTCAAGCAAATAAGAATTCAAAATAACGCAAATAAACAAGTAACGAAAGCACATAAATCATAATTAAGCTAAAACGTAACGCGTGAAATAGAAACGTAAACTTAAAAGGCAACTACCTAAATTAAACTACGAATTTTGAAATTAGAAATGAAAAACTACTTGAAAAGTTGTAAATATACTAAACGTAACTTAATTTAACAAAAATGTAAGTAAAAGTGAAAACGGGCCGTTATCGGGCTCGGTAACGGCTTTAAAATTAAAATTTGAAATCTAAAAGGCCTACGGGTATGAAAATAAATTTTTTATGTCCTAAACGTAAAAAGAAAATTTTGAAAAAAAA